>LPNX011119058.1:217008-271101 GCA_001517045.1 Pseudotsuga menziesii | reverse complement strand
GTAGATTGAGACCATTAAGATTAAAAGGATGGATCACACCAATCATATATCAACTACTTTTGAAAAATATAATTTTTCTATTATAACTAATATTAAGAGTTACAGCATCAAATATTATTTTTTTAAATAATATTTCTTGTATTTATAGAAAATTTAGTTTTAACTCATAATTAATAATAATATCCTTGGAAGTCTATGTAGTAGATTTTAAAGGTATAATGGAAATAGTCTTCCAATGCATACACTATCATTTTGATAAAAATGACTAGAAAATATCTCCTTTTTCCTATTCCTCTACATTAATTTCAATTCAAGGCTATTAAGAGGCGAACATTTATTTTTTATGTCTTTGATAAAATGGATCCACATACAATACTGCCAGACTGAGATTTCAAATTTGAATTACCACTCATAGAATGGCACACTAGCTTTTGCCATACAAAAATATTTTAATTTTGTTTCGAGCACAATAATGAAATAGTTCATTATTTTGCAACTTTATATTTGAAGGGCAATTCCAAATTTTTTCTGTCAAATTTTTAGATGGTTGAAAATTGACAATTAGATAGTAACAAGAGCCACGAGGTGGCAATGTCCCCGACAATGCATCTGTGATATGGCGGTTTGCAATTACCTATGGAAAAAATTAAAACTCAATAAAAATAGATTAAATTTTGTTATAGCCTACTTAAAACTGAATAAAAATAGAATAAATGGTGTTATAGCCTACTTAGGCATCCTTTTGAGGATGGTAGAGATTTGACTACTTAGAAGACTCTAGACTCAAGTTCTATTTCAATGGATCCAAAGTGAGGATGAGCTTTACCAGCTATGCGAGAACGACTACTACATCTCAAATAGGCCATGAAGGACATAAAGACAAGCCTAAATATAGAGTGGGGATGAACCATTTTTTATTAGGTAAATGATAAATTGTTGATTCTTGTTGGGTGGTTAAGCTAATTCCTTTAGTATGAAAGTATTAGAATTCGAAACTAGCTTTTTCTTCTAAAATGGTACCCACCTCTCTCTTGGAGTTGCACATTTGGGCTTGAAAAGTAAGCTATCCTCTAAATAAAAGGTAGAAAAGAAAAATTAAGCTATCCATATTTGAATAATGCTAAGCCAATATAAGAAAAAGAAGAAATTGAAAGAAACCAAAACCTTCCTCATTGAAGGAAAACTCACCACCTACCCTTCAATCAAATAGAAAAGTTTTAGTAAAGTAAGACAACAATTTCCATTATTACATATATCATAATAACCACTTATGTAAATATACACCTATCTTAAAAAAACCTATTAATAAAAATTAATAACATTTTCAAAACAACTTCCACCTAATTATTTGCCCCTTCTTTGAAATGGGTTCTTAAGATTTTCAATAGTATTTTGAAGGAGACATATGCCCGTCAAATTCCAAGCCTTCCTCAATAACTTGAGTTAAAATGAAAAATTCATTCCATGAAATAGACATTACGTAGATTATTTTAACACACTTATCAAATATAAAAACCATATGGACTTTATGTAACAATTCAATACATATAGATTTAAAAAAACACACATGTATAATAAAAATATGTAAATTAAAAATTATTTTACCTCTTACTCAAATATACTATGATATGATAAAAATATTTATATTATAAAATTTCAAATTAAAAATAAATATCATTTTAATATATTTATACATTGCAAGATGTTTTATCATTTCCTAAAATTTTGTTAAACATTTTACTATACCATTAAGTAATCAATATAAACATAAAACTGTAAAATTTTCAAAAAATTTCAGTGGCTATTTTTGATGTGTCATGAGAGCATAAACCGGTAAAAATGAAATCGTCATTGGGAGAGAAGTGACCCCATATCACTCAACCTAATCAATTTGGAAGAAAAAAATAAGAGAAGGCTTTACAAAAAATGCCAGTGTCAATCCCATCTCACTCAACCTGATCAATTTGGAAAAATAAAAAAAATATAAGTGAAGGCTTTACAAACAATGCGAGTGTTGACCCCATTTCACTCAACCTAATGACATTAAAACAAATGGCATGACAATGCCAATGTTACACTTTTTTTTGTA
Source organism: Pseudotsuga menziesii (assembly GCA_001517045.1). NCBI lineage: Eukaryota > Viridiplantae > Streptophyta > Pinopsida > Pinales > Pinaceae > Pseudotsuga > Pseudotsuga menziesii. The sequence goes on along the minus strand of LPNX011119058.1, from coordinate 269,012 downwards.
TGAAATCAAATTTGCATATATTTTATAGTAAGACAATAAATTCCATTATCCTTAGTTAACGAATTCTATAGTAAAGCTAATCACATTAAGAATTTAAAGATTAATTCTTCAAACCCTAAAATAAACTTTATCAATATAAATACCATAATACCATGAATTAACCAATACCATATGCCTATAAACCACTAAAAGATAAACTCATGACTAGTAAAATCTAATTATTTTTTTAACTATCTTTTGGTGGCCTTTATTGACGAGATAAAAAAGTGCTTAGCTGTGAGTATCGCACCGACATTGGGCTACTTCATTGACGAAGGAGATGACCATGTTTTTTCGGATTAAACAAGATTGGAAATTTCAATCCAGCCGTAATATTGTATACACCGACAATTCCCTAATCAAGCTTGTACTCTTTCGGATTGCTAAGACTTGGGATGAACACGTTAGAAGAGATAAACAAATCCATGGTTACAGGAAAACTATGGGGATTCTCTCAGTCTATTCAATATTTGCGTTAGAGAGTTGGAATAAAATTGAGTTCATATAAATTTTCTGGGGTTGGAATCGGTATATAAGTGATATATCCATTGAGTTATTTGAGGTGAAAGAGAAGAGAGTTTCTATGTGGATTCCTGCGGCGAGATCATGCAAAGGCAAGACATGAAATTGAAATGAATAGGAGACAAGAAATCCAATGTACAGAATTGTGCATCGCCAGAGGTGGGGAAGTGGCAGTCCAAGAAATCCAATGTACAGAGTTGGGGAAGTGGCATTTCAAGAAATCCAATGTACAGAGTTGTGCGTCGCCTTACAGACAATGCTTTTTGTATGAAATCAATCAAATTTGAGTATATTTTAAAGCATGGCTTCAAGTTGAGTAATCCTCTCATGCACGTGTAACCTTTCTCAATAAATAACTACCACTATAGATGTTTATAGTAAAATTAGAACTTAATACTAGGTATTGGGATTCAGTGTCATTGTGTCTTTATGAATAAAAAGGCGTATTGTAGTCTAAACTATCTCCCAGCACCATACTGTATAATTTAAAGCCTGACTTCCAATTAAGTAGTCGTCAGACCATGACCGTTTAACCTTTGTCAATAAATAACTCTAAGCATCTTATTGTGAAATTAGAACTTAATACCAGCTATTGGAATTCACTGCCTTTATGGAAAAAAAAACATGTATAGTAGTCTAAACTATATGTGACAATGACGTCACCATCCTTCACATTAGTGCTGCAATAAGCAAGGCTGGTCCTTTTTCAAGATGATGGCGTTAAGAAATTTAAATTTCTAGGAAACTTCATGAGAAGTTACAATAATTGCGATTTTTAGAGTCACTATGGAATTGACAATTCTCTTGAATTAGCAATTCTATACATGACGTTACTTTGGGGAAATGAACCTGGATTATGACTGGTTTCTATCTTTCAACAAAAGAGCCCTTTCCTTTCTAGTACAATGTCAATTATTTAGCCGGCAGTTGGGTGGGAACTTTCCCAGGAAAATAGTTCAGTTCGTGAATTGCTCAAACAAGTTTATTAAACCCTCTTCATCCCATCCCATCCCACCCCACCCCACCCCACCTCACCTCACCTCAGGTTTTGTCGAGAATCTTCAATGCTCAAAACAAGAATCATTACCAAGGATGAGAGAGTCGTTAAGACTGATAACTAGTTAAAAGTGTACTCCCAACTAGGGCCGGAATTTCACATCTCTACTCCCCGTCAAATGGAAATTTTATGACGGTTTGTTATCTTTGGTCCTCTTCATTTTAGGGTTTGATGAATTTGAGGAGTGTTAAATTTTTATATGATAATTTTATTTTAATTTTATTTTAAATTTAATTATTATTATTATTATTATTATATATATATAATCTAAAAATTTATTTAAAAATATATATGTTATTTAAAGAATTTGCACAATTAATTTTGCAAAGAGTTTAAAATAAATAAAACTTTAAGTAACCATCATTCATTAATAACCAGGTAACCCTAATTCATTCCTAATTCATTTCTATATAAACTTCATGTACAATTGCAAAGCTCTCCCTATTCCAGAGCGCTCCCATAAAGAGAGGTTTGGGCCAGATACTACCCAAAGAAAAGCTTCCATATCCAACCACAAAGCAACCTTGCTACTCAAGTTAGAAGGGGATTTCAAAAATTATTCCTAATTCAGTCACAAAGCAAGTTGCTGCTCAAGTTAGAAGGGGATTTCAAAAATTCTTCCTAATTCAGTCACAAAGAAACATTGCCGCTCAAGTTCAAAGAAGATTTCTAGAAAGCTTTCAAATAGGTGTTTATGCTTGGAATGGATTTTACTTAAAAAAAGAACTCCGCTCTCTTCTGAATTCAATGTATAATGGAAAATATTTTAATATTTAAGAAAAAAATTAAAACATTAAAAGATTTAATATTTTTTACAATAAATTAGGTTAAAAAACTTAATTTTAATTAATATTTATAAAATCATTTTATTAAAATAAAAAAATAGTTTACTGCAATTTATTTATTGAACTTTCTATTCACTCAACCAATTGTTGTATTTGATCGCACTTCGCATTCACTCAGCACATTTTTAGAAAGAAACATAAGGTAAATTATATTTAAGCAATCTGAGGGGGCATTACCAAGCTCAATCTCCAAATATTTTCATTGCATTCTTTAAAGAATAAAAGCAGATGGAATTAGATGTTGAGGCAAACTTGGAATTGTGTGGAAAAACAATTGAATTTTCTTTGTTTTATCAAAGACAAAGTTAAACATTGAAACTGAGTTGGTTTTAATAATTTTATGTTTACTTTTATCCATAAAAATTACCAAGAGGGTTGTTCCTGGAAAAGCTTTTCAGAGCAAGAATAACTTCCCAGCCCACACACCCAAGGCATTTTTAGCTATTCACTTCACTTTGCAACCAGAAGTTGTTGTGTTTTCTCTTTTGCTCATAACTAGAATACAAGACATCCATATTCATACATGACTAATAGGAGGTTCGTTGTAATAATGTTGAATGAGAAATTCCTTCCAATAAAAAAAAAAAAGCAAACTTGGAATTTTTAGAGTTGTGAAGAGATAAATATTTACCGCACAAATTCCAGCTCTAGCTCTATTAATGAGCAGCAAAATTTGATTAAGCCAACTTCCACGCAAGAGTCTAGACTATGCCCATTGTCATAACACATTGAAAACATGGTGCGCCACTGCTGAATGGGTCCATCTCTGGCGGTTTAGAATTATCCTCTTTGGAAATAATAAGATACTACTGGGTTGAGCATCGAACATGGGGCCAATAGGAAGGAGTTAAAAAGCTAGAAATTTTTATTTGAAAAACTGGGTAATAAGAGTTAAAAATCCGGAAATTTAGATCTGAAAAACTAAACATTAATTAAGGAAATTTTGGAAATAATAACTCAAAAAATATATTCACAAAAAGTTTACGGGACTTGAAGAAATCAGACATTTATGTAGGCTTATTTAACACACAAAGGCATATTTCAAGGCGCCCTCTCTAGCCACATGAAGGGGTCCATTTCGGGGTACTACAACAAATCGATAGCCACCAGAGAAACACTTATTAAAATTTATGACAGGAGTTGTAATTAGTTGAACGTCAAACCTATGGTTTTAAAATTAACATAGACGTAGCAACTAATGTTTCAACTTTTTTTTAATCTGTAAAAAATGTTCAAAAAGTGGAAAAACATTTCAAAGGCTGTCAATTTCCAGGCCTGCAAGTCCCAACCAAAAAAAGTAAAAACAAGTGCTATATTTTGTTTAACTTGAATAGCATACATACACATTCTTTACATTTAGAGTTCAAAGGTGGTTTCAATTGAATTGGTATGAAAACTGGTTTTAACTGAGTTAAAATAGATTATTTGCCTCAGAAATGCTCTGTAAACAAGAACCCCATTGCCCATTATTTTTCTCTATTTCATGCGCCCAGTTACACTTACAATTTCCTTGGACGATGTTGCAAGGCCAAACTAGATCCCTGTCAAACGGGAACCACGCAACTTCTTCCATTGTGCCAGTAAACGAAGTTACTGACAGCTTCAGCTTCACACACTAGCCTTTCTTCCCTCATCTTTATTTAAAATAGGATGCCAATCCCTGTTCTAAAATACGATGTCACCTGATTATTCTAATCTATCCTCCGGCTGTCAATTGACTACCTAAATGCCTTGAAATACTTACTAATTACCATATGTATTTAGAGACTTTTAACATCTTTATAGTCCATGGTGAAAGAAATATGCCATATGTCAATATGTTAGAAGGAATTTGGCATTTTGCTTGACAATTGGATGCTCTATTATTGATATTCCATACTTAACAATGAACAAATCACTGCAAAATGATCTCAGTGGCATTGTCAAATGCTTTGGCGAAGAGATTAAGAGGAACACTTAGAACAATATTTCTGGATGCTCTAAAATGATTTGCAATGACCCAAAATCGTATCATATAAGCTGCTATTACACCAAGGATCAAGATCCCTGTAAAAATCTTCAACGCTGACAGTGATGAGCTATGTTCAATATACCTGATTACCTGATGATGAAAATGAGCATGGAGATAAACATTTCCTTTATATTTTTGCAATTGACTTGTGCTTATTTTGTGAAGCACTTGGTATCACTAATACCTTGACATTTGGGGCAGGTACGTTACCGAGATGATTCTACAGTGTCCACTATGGCAAGTAGTATGAATGTCACTATCATGGATAGATTTTATCATATTTTTTCAATCACGCTTTTATGAAATTATAACATTTACAGTAAAAATAATAAAATTATTGTTGAAACTATACTTGTCAGAAAATATTTTTATTTCCTGCTTAACCATCACTGGAGAAGGATCACATCACTGGTCCTCACTGGTTAAGAGAATAAATGTCCCTCGAGTTGACAATAAGCAAATTAGTTAATTACTTAAGACTTTGAAACTTTCAACTATATCCTGGTAATTGCTCACTTGGGTATGAAGAATGCTATCATGACAATAATATTCATTATTTTAGTAAAAAGTAATTGTTTTTATATATATCACATTCAAGCCCAGAAATATCTGTGGTTACAAAATTTACCTATTTGGCCTGAAACACTAGCAAATGAAGATCCAGAGTGAGAAGGGTTGAGTTATGTGGTTGTCTTCATTCTTCTTGAACACTGGAAACTATCTTGCAGACACTGGGGTTTGGATATTCAGAATATGTTTTAATATGATTCTTCCCTTGCAATTCATCTTTTTTTCTTTGGAAAAGAAATGCTCCTTGCCTTGCAAAACTGATCTATGCACAAAGAAACGGGTCATACATTAGTTTTTAGGGTTATGATTACTAGCCATAGATAAAAATGAACGTCAAGAAAGTAACACAGACAACCATTTTACCCATGATTTCGTGTTCTCTCACATGACCAAAGGTGCTATGTCAAGCTGCTCAAGGAAATCGGTTTGAGCCCTGCATGAATTAGGCATCGATGATGTTATTAAATTAAAAGGATTTGACTGGGTTCCTTCAATTTATATATTTAAAACATTATCAAATAAATGCATGCAAATGCAAAGTGGTGGCAGCAAGAAGAAAATGATAGCAGATACATGCATGCAGATAGACACAGGTCATCACAAGGGCAGCTCCAAGAATGAGCCTTTAGAGTTTTCAGAGATACTTAAACTTGTTTCCACAGAAAGATGTATTCAGATGTATTCACTGGAAGGTTTTGTGACAAGACAAGTAGGTTGTTTGGAGTGTGCAGCCCATTGATTGCAAAGTTGCCATGTTGTCACCTTTAATATGGGTTAGATTTTCTTTTAAATGCCACTATGACTCATGAATTCAACAATGTTGTCCACCCTTTTTTTGAAAAGACATTTTTGGTTTATTCTCGAGAATATAAGCCAACAACTATATACACCCTATTTTTTATTAAACCATCTGCAACAATAGTCTTTTCACCATATTCTCGTCCACACACTGTAAGATGTCTGGTATAAATGATATTTTTCTGCTTATGCAAGCTCACCGGTGGGTCTTGGGGCACAAAGTTTCAAGCCTACATCACCTATATGGACCAATAGGAAGCAGGACAAATTAAAATTTAAATAATCCTCCCAAAAAATTTGATACAAACTATACCAAAAACATTTGAAATGTAAAAAATTTAAATCTTCCTCCTAAATTAATTCACGTAAGTGAATCATATATATCCCCTATCAGGGACATAATAAAGGCACAATCCCAACCATGTTTTCCACTCAATATTTATTAAAACCTAAACCATGTTGAAACTTTAAATAATTAAAAAAAAAATGTTATTTCTATGTTACATGTATCTTCATCCATCTTGTTTGTCAATGCTAAATTTTGAACACATCCATAACACACAACTTAAATTCCACTATGTTCGATAATTTATGGACTCAAATGCTATTAACTCATATATAAATTCATATGTGGATAAAATCATGCAACAAACTTAAGCCTATAACAAAGTCAATAGTGAAAGCTCATTAAATTATTAATCAAAAGATATATATGGATGGACTCTTGGCTAGAGTTCAATGTCTTTATAATTATTTTTATTGAAATATAAGTTCTTTAGAAAAAAATATATTAAAAGAAGTTTTATTATGTTTATTAATTTGTTTCAATACTACAACTTATTGGATTTTTATTTTGTTATGATGTGACTTTGCAATGGCTTTTATTGATTTTATTAAATTTATTAAAGGTGTAATTATGTGGTACTAATGTCTGAGTTACTATATTATTACAGTAGTATTAATATGTTTATGTAGGCTATTATCGATAACAATGTTGATATGATCTAATACTTAAATTCTTATTTTCTAGCATGGTTGCATTTGGAAAGAAGACTTAAATTCTCATTTCCTAGGATCATACGATGGTTGCATTTTCATTATTATTGTTCCTTTCATAATAGCTTCCCCTTTCTTCAATTTGCATATGGGAATTTTATTCATCACTACAAGATATAGGCCATTATGATATTGTGCAAGCCCTCAAAATTTCGCTCCATGTCCTTGTCTTCATTCAGGGTTCAAATACTCCAAAACCATCTTGTGCAAATCCATGTTTGGTTTATTTTATGCAACAGTTATAAACTGTTGGATGGGACATGCGCTATAATTTAAGGCGGCTTGACTACTATCCATGGATTCATGATTTCATCAATTGTATCTAGCTTAAGAGTCTGGAGGCTTGAAGCAAAATTGAATGAGATTGTACATTAAGATATTAACAGAGGAGAATGGTAAAACAAGATTACCAAACTATAGGAAGAGAGTGGGTTACATGTTGAAGTCAAAGATACACATTATTTTGGTATAGATCTATGTTGCAATTTTTGGTTAGAAAACTTGTCCAAAATAAAGGGATTGGAATGAGAAAAATTCCCTAAACAAGTGATTTAATAGCTCTTTCTCATAGGTTAAAGATGATGGAGAATTTGTATTATATTGAAAAATGTGATACATAAATGGTAGGAGTCTATAACTTTCACTCTTTACAACAAGGTTATAACTAGTAATCACCTGTGGCGCACGATGCAACCCTAAGTGCCCATCATTAATTGGCAATCAGCACTAGCAAGTTGGTATCCTAGCAACAAATAAAGCATCAATTAATGAGATTCTATTGAGAGAATCTAGTAGCTTGGTAGCAAATAAATACATTAATCATGGTTGTTTCAAATGCTTAAGATAACTTGACAACTATTCCTTCTCAAATCCCAACTAGTCTATGTGTAAGGTGAACACGTAATGTATTAATAGAGAATTCAATCACATAATATGGAAGTTAATTTTGCAATGGATGATGAGAAATTAGAATTAGAGGTGATTCATTATTTTTTTTGAAATGGTTTATAATTAATGTATCCAAGTGATTGGAATTAGGGGGCCTAAATTCAAAATTGTGGTTAATCAAATGGTTATTAGAAGTTGGAAAAGTGATTATGAAAGTGTTATTGTAATTGTGGTAAATCAAATGGTTATTGGATTTTGGAAATTTGTGATTATGAAAGTTGAAAGTTTGGAATTTAAGTGGTTTTAAAATTTAAACCTTTTTTTTATCATCATTGTATTTTCCAAACTCGCTAGCCATGCTAATCATTACCTTTGATTCTCGAACCTATTTCAATTTTGTATTTCTACCTTGTTTCATGTTTTAGTCGATGCTAGAGTTATGGTAGCTAGATATGTGGAGGGATCTCATATCAGGGCATAAGTAGTTCTCGGATTCCATCAAGACTTGACATAGTTAACTAATCATGTAGGAAAATAGACATAATTATTAAGGCTCATGTTGGAGCAAGTTCCTTGATCAATTTTTTATTAATATCTACCTCATCATTGAGAAGTGATACTTTGATATTCATGTTGGTAAGAGAGATGGTGGGTCACTTCGTCTTTCGTTGGGTTTTTGAATGGTTGATATGGAGACTTCACTGGAAGAGTTCATCCAACTATATCAAGTGACCCTATTCATATTTACATAGAGATAAATATATTTCTAAAAGTACCTTAAAAATCGTAGGATGAAAACTTGCATTATGATTGGATATCACTATTATTGTTTGTAGGAATCATAATTGACTAAGCTTGTCATTTGGCATGTGAATTAGGATTCAAGGGAAAGCAGTACCTTAACTCATTCCTATCAAAATCACAAGTTCAAATTGGACTAACTCTTCACCCGTGATGAGGTTTCTTACACTATAAAGTTCAATCCTTGTTTAGGTTGTTTCCATTTTCATAATTGGCCCTTTCTTAGGCTACTTCCACCCTTTCTTTACCTATTCATTCATAAGGTATATAATACTCTCTTCAAACTCTATGTGATTTTCTTATGGAAAGGAAGGACACATCCACTGTAGCACCACCAATCCACCACCACCCTACATAAGTGCACAAATCCACTAGATATAGAAAAGACACCTTCCCTAATGATTACTTCCTATAGGTGAGTATGTCTCTCCTTTGGTTTGTAGAGTTGAGCATCTCTAGAAACATATACACATGGATTATTTCTCTCATTGGAGCTCAATACTCATTATCTTGTTCAAGCGACTGAATGACTTTTTAGATATGTGCATAGTGAGAATAGTTTTTATTTATTTATAAGTATTAATCATAGTAGCATAATTCAAGTATGAATACAGATTCGAATATGATTCAATACAAAATAATCTAGTACATAAAAAATCTGAGAGTAGGTTGCTTATAGATTGAAAAAACTTAATTTTCAAAGTTTAATTTTTAAAAAAATATACATAAACCATCATGCAGTGTTGGAATTTGAGTAGCAAAAGACTCATCCGTCAATTACATTCTATATTTTATACTTTCCATGATAAAAAAATAAAAATAAAAACATTAAAACGTTTATATATAGTCTCCAAGAGGGAGGATAATTTATCTAATAATGTATTTATAAATTTAATTATAAAATATTAAATAATTATAATGTCAAAAATAAATTATAAAACTATAAAATGAATTTAGATAATAATTTATTCCAAAAAAGATTACCCTAGGTAAAATATAATATTATAACTAGTTAATACACTTTATATAAAACTAACTAAAATATAATATTATAGCTAGTTACTAAACTTTATATTACAAAATAAAATTAATATAAAACTAACTAAAATATAATATTATAGCTAGTTACTAAACTTTATATTACAAAATAAAATTAATATAAAACTAACTAAAGTATAATATTATAACGAGTTACTATACTTTATATTTTATATTTAGATTACAAAATAAACTTAATATAAAACTAATTTGATATTTATAACTAAAATATAAAACAAAATATGTTTTATAAATTTTAAAATTTTAAAGTTTTAAAATCTAAAACTAATTCTAAATAGATTAAGGGAAAACTTAAAAGAAAAAAAATTATATTTAAATAATTTTTATCTTCTAATATGTGTCAAAAATGTAGTGAAATTTACCTTATTCATATTTGCCAAATAGTGAGCAAACTTTCTCGGAATTTTCTTACATGAAAGTTTAATAGGGCCTAGTTATGCTACTATGGTATTAATTTACTTCTTCTTGGAAACTAGTGAAGTTTATTATTGAAGTGATTCAAGTTAATAGTTTTGGAATTCACATAAACATATATTTTAGATTCACTCCATCTTTTGTATTTAATGATTTATATGTTTATTGAATTTACAAACTCAATCTCCATTGATTATAATAATAAAAAATCAATTGAAATTTTTTTTTATGCTATTATGTTTTGTTTTTCAAAAGTCTTCTATATAAATTATTGGGTTATTTAGATTTGATATTGCTCATTAAAAACCTTAGAGTGAAAAAATGTAAATTTTGTCACTATATTTTGAAATTTGATTAGACTACTTTTAATATAAATGAAAAGCTCAAAATATTATTGCATTTTCAAATGAAAAGATTGGTTATTTAACATTTCATCATTAAAAGGTTCAATATATCATAACTCTTCAAAGTGAAATAAAACCCTCCCCTCACATTTTATCATTGACTATACTCATAATCATCATACCCATAAATATGGGTATAGTAACACGAAAAGCTGTCATGATCATCTCTATTGAATGACTAAACTCTGATCTTGCATTCTAATCACCAACTTATTCAATGATTCCCACTAAAGGTCTGGGAAACTCTAAACTTTCCGCAACCTCAACATACCAAGCGAAATTAAGATATTTAATGTTGTTTTTCCGACTATATTTGAACCTTTCACAAATTTCTACCATCTAAGTCACTGATATGATAAAAAAAAAGGCTTATGTTCCTCTTCCAAAAGCCTATAAAGCTCAGCATTTAACATAATTTACGTATGGGACTAGCTAAATATTTAACAGTCTTTCAACAAAGACCTGGACCACCTGTCTCCCACTTCAAGCATCAAAGTCTCGAGTATACAAAAGTATCAATAAAAATAAAAACGTACATAAGACAAACCTTGGAGTTTTAATCAATCCGAAATAAATTAATAATGTGAGCAACATAATTACAGTGTACGGCACAGTAGTAATATGATATTTAACCAATATATTTAAAAAAAGAGCGAAGATTCAAATGTTACAATATTATCTAGCTACTGCATGCACACCATTCAATAATTTGAATTAATCAAATCAACGGACTTGATGACTAACAGTACAGACAAGAACAAAATCAGGAGCACTCAGCGAAGTTTGAGGCAAAGTTTTGGAAACAACACTGATTTGAAGGTTCATGAATTTCTTTGGATCTTGATCGACGACTCCACTCCGTTTCGGGATAAAATAAATTATTAGCTCCATTTCCTCCCGTTTTGCGAATGAGAGGTTAATAGTTATGAGTAAGTTAATCTTCTATGAAAAATAATATGTTTTCACGGAATCTAAGATATGACAGAGTTTTATTATAATCTAAGTTTAATGTTGTTTTTTCGTTTCGACAAAGTTTACGTCGTTGAAAAAATTATTATAGTTTCACATAATTAAAGATTCTATTTCTTTAGATAACTGGACCAATTAGAGAATTGATTCTTTAAGAATACTCCTTTTAGTGCTCCCTAGCAGGCTGTCTGCAATATATAAGTCTGCTTTTTCTCCAACTTTTTCTCTCTTAAAAGCACCCTCCAACGTTTTCTCTCCTAAAAGCACGAGTTTGTTCACTTTCTTTCACTTATCAGTTGTACCAATTGATTGATCTAATTCGTGACCTTCCTGACTAGTTTGGAAAGTGCTATATGCATATATGGGGGATTTTGACTACTTTAGTAAGCCTTCTTTTGTACTAATTCGAATGGCATCATTATTCTTTTGAATATACGATGTAATTATATATTTGAGCAACCTATTTTGACATAAGGTTGGATGATGTGAACTTAATTAATAGAATTTTATGTAATGCACCATATTCAATTTCCATTTTGAGTGTATCTTGCATGTTTAACTAGTATTTTTGTGAGTGCAATTGAACTGCAGCTTGGGATTAATTTTCACATGGTATCTCCCGGATGTGAGTGACTTATCCACCGAATGATGACATGCTTTCCTTTGGGATTGACACCGGACGTGTGGTGACCAACATGACCATGGCAGTGGATGCATTCTCGACAATAGGAGCATCGTGAACCTTCATCGTCCTTCAAGCATGGGAGCAAGCCTATCTGTCACCTCAGCACTTGTGATGTAGGGTGGTGAAGATCTGGTTTCATCTTAGCCTTCAAGGCTTTGCATCGACATTCATTGCTCACAGGTACCATGGGAGTGAGAACGGATGTTCGAAGTGCCATGGAGATGTTTATGGACATAAGGTTTTGGCTCTGCTAAGTTATGCGCATTCCATGGCTCATTGATCATATGAAAACTTGCTGTGTGTCCACCACCCCAGAGTGTATCCTGCTAGTCTTTAGTTTTCCCCAACACGATAATCTCTGCAAGGAGAGGTGTGATAGGGTTAGCATGTCGCGGCAGTGTGGAACTCCGAGACAGGCTTCCTCCAATAGAGGAAAAGCTTAGCGAGGTTGCAGCTTTCAGGTGGTAGCAGACTATGAACCCCACATCTCTCACAGGGTTCGCATCCTCGTGGAAGCCTAGGAGGGCCGAGTTCATAATCAGAAGGTTGCGACAGGTCATCATGGTAACCAGATCAACCACTAATGGCTCATGAAGAACATGCTCTACAACTTAATGGACAATATGCTAAGCAATTGGTCTGATGCCAAAGACACAATTCAGATCATGAAGACTGGGATATCAGATATTGATGCTCAAATCATAGCTATGGAGAGCTCGTTTGCGTGAAAGGGAACCGTGGGAATCTCAAGCTGCGACAGTCTAAAAGGAGGTAGCCATGATCAGGGCGGTGGATGTAGTGGTAGCTCCATGGGAGGATTGGTTTTGACCACTCGTGGAGGTAGCGGCAATGCAACTGGATGCACAATTGCACCTCCACCTACTCCATCCTTCCCCATCCCCTCGATGGTGGAGTCATTATTCAAGCGATTGAGGGAGATGATCGCCTAGCAGCTTTCTCAGCAGCATCAATAGCCTCAAATGCCTCTGGAATTTGCCACCAACTCACCCATCCAGTCGCAAGAAGCAAGATGTGTCTGCCCCATAGCTAAAGAAATTCCAGACATTCCACCTGCCTAATGTCCAAACCTTCCATGTTTTTTGGTTTTGCATAAATTGTCAAGTGGTTTTTTCATGGCCTTTGTATCTCGGTTTATTGTCCTTTCCTATGTCTATTTCCGGGCCTATGTCTATGTCTATTTTTGGGCCTATGTCTATGTCTATTTCGGGTCCCATGTCTATGTCTATTTTTGGGCCTATGTCTATGTCTATTTTTGGGCCTATGTCTATGTCTATTTCGGGTCCCATGTCTATGTCTATTTTGGTTTACTATTGAATTATGTAACTATGTATGTATCTTGGCCTTGGCCTTTTCTTTCAAAATTGAACTCTATCACTTCTGGCTCTCTTAGACGGCCCAATTTTGAGAGTTCGGGGTGGTGGATTCACCCCCTAAGACCTCCTTGGGTTAGGATGACATCTGTAATTTTTGCCTTTGTATTATAATAGAATTAAGCAGCTTAAAAAAAAAAACTCACATGCTATCAATGCCTTGGTAGCTCTATATTTATCCTCCTCAAATTTTTTTAGCAAGGTAAACATCACCGTCACTAGGACCGTAGTCTGTTTGTATAAGGGAATAGAATATGAAGAATGGATCAATCTCACCATATCATCTTGAATCCATTCAACTATTTCGAATGGAAGGCAGAGGTGGAGATTCTGATGAGGAGTAAATGCATATATAGAGTGACCATGGAAACAGAGGATGAGCCTAATGTAGCAGCAAAGAAGATCAAATGGCATAATATGATAAATGAGGTGTATGGTCTCTTGTGTCTTATCATTTCCAGAGTCCTTTTATTTCATCTTGATGGGTTGACTTCACCAAATGAAGTATGGGAGAAGCTTCAAAATTTATTTGGGAACACAACTAAGATGAGAGGTCATCTACTGAAGAACGATCTGATTTCACTGAGTACAAGTAGCTTTGAATCCTTGCAACTCTACTTCTCCAAATTCAAATCATTGTTTTTTGAGCTACAACAATGTGGTATAGATAAAGAATATGAACAACTAATCATGGCCATATTTTCGAAGCTTGGCCCTGATTACTCAATATTTGTATTTCTACCTTCCATGCCACAAAGTTGATAGCTTGAACTTGGAAGATCCATTCAGTAGTAGATTTAATGGAATCCTTGACTCAAGAGAGAGTCAAATTGATTATTATGGGCACCATAAAATATTCCAAAGATTAAGATTTGGTTGCTTGAGATTCCAATGTGGATTCCAAAGGAAAGAATAAGGCCAAGAAGCCTCCAGATAAAAAAGGAGACAAGTCCAAGTCTCATGAGGAGTCCTCAAACTACAAGAAGAAGAACTCCCAGAAGAAGAAAGGTAAAGGTGAAGGAAGCAAGTGTGCATACTATGGAAATGGATTCATCCTGAGAGATCTTGCATGAAGAATCAAATTGACATGTTGAGTTAAATCCTAGAAAATAAATATATCTCTCTACCTAAAGGCGCAAAGAAGAAGGAAGGAGGATGACATTTCAAAGACAAGGAGAGAGTACATGCCCTGGTTGCAAACACTGTAATATCTCCTTCTTTTATCATCAATTCTGGAGATTCTAGGAACATGGTTTCAATAAGGAAGACCTTCTCCTCTCTTTATGATTCGAAAGGTCCAAATATTTTACTGGGAGACAACTCAGAAACTAAAACTAAGGGTAAGGGTAGCATAGATTTTAACTATGGTTCCTTCAACAATGTCTTATATGTCCTAGGTCTTGCTAGTAATCTCTTGTCACTATACTAGATGACCCACACTGGATCTCCTAAGAACGTTGTTTTTTATCCCAATGAAGTTGAAATCTCTGATATTGTGAATGGTAGAGTCATTTCTAAAGGTTTTATGGATCACAATTCGAAAGTGTACAAGTTCTCACACTTCATGTCTTTTTCTAACCCATCTTCTCTCCTCACTCATGCTAATGAAGCCAGTAATATTTGGCATGAGAGGTTTGGTCATCTAAATTACAAGTATATTTCACATTTATGTGAAAAATGCATGGTTATAGGTTTTCCAAAGATCAAGTTTTCCAAGGGAGTCTACCAGGGTTGCATTCTAGGAAAACATCCAGAGCATAAGTATGAGAGAGTCAGTTAGGAGTGAACCTATGCACCTATTGAGATCATCCATAGTGACGTTGTTGGTCCTTTTCCTCATATTTCCATGAGTCAATCCAAGTATGTTCTTAACTTCATAGATGACTTTTCCAGATACTGTTGGGTTTGCTTCCTTAAAATCAAGTCTAAAGTTTTTGACCACTTCAAGGTTTTCAAAGCCTTGGCTGAGAACCAGCCTGGGAGGAAAATCAAGATCCTTAGATATAATGAAGTTGGTGAGTATGTCAAGTATGAGTTCTTTCGATATTGTAAAGATGTAGGTATATAGATGCATAATTATATTCCTTACACACCTCAACAGAATGGTGTTGATGAGAGGAATAATAGATCCCTCAAGGAGATGGATACTTGTATGATGGATTCTAAGACTTTTCCACCAATTTTTTTGGGACAAATCTATAAACTGTGCATCCTTCATCCAAATTGGGGTGCGATACAGTCAATGTCAAAACCCTAAATTTTCACAAAAACTTAAAATTTTGAAAATACATAAAATGCTGAGAATGCAGTTTGCTAACAACTAATAGTTATCTATAAAAGAAACAATTACCAGATTAGTTAATACATAATCTTAATTAAGTAACTCATAATTCGACTTTTTGATACAAGGTTAGGTTTAACTTGTGCAATAATTCCTCTTTCAGTTTGCTGATGAGTTTTAATTTGCGACAAGTAGGTGGAACTATCTTTGGATTATGGGGCTTACTTAGCGTTTAAGGTAATGCAGAAACCTTACTTGTACTTACAGGTTTTACAGGTATGAATGATCGAGTAACACCTTTAAGGCCATAAAGCATCCAACTATATTTCTATTTGCAAAAATAAATAGCTTAGTAAATAAGTTGTTACATATCAAGCTACTTCTATGAGGTAAAATAGTAGTTTTGTTTCCTTCAATTATTCTTGTCAATGAAATACATGTAGAAGAGTTTCTTTCTTAAATGTAAATAGCAACAGTAATTACTTTCCGTGGTTCACAACTTGTGATCTTTGTTGTAAGTAGATTTCACTTAGAGTGCAGAACTTGTAATGCTATAATGATTGTTCTATCAGTAATATACATTATCAACTTATAATAACAGTATAACCAACGACTTGTTATTCATATTCTGTAATGAATATTATTGCCTGTAAGGTTCCAAACATTATAGTGAAACATAAATTCCTAAGGACTTAGAATCTAGTGGGATTCTTCCACTTCAGTTTCCTATTTTTTTATAATACTTCTCTTGAATTAAGCTACTAACCACAAAAGTTAACTTAGGTCAAAGTCTTTAAGAGATATTGATTTATTACCTCATGCAAGCACTAGATAGTTCTAAAAAATTATGTTACTAACCAAAAACATGGTGAAACTAATAGTACTTGTCATGGTTGACTAAATAACCAAAAGCTATTAAACGTCATTGATCTGAGCTATGTAAAGGATTCATAACCAACATCCTAGTATTTTCCACCCACTGAAAACTATGGTTTTCTATGATATTCACCAATACACACATAAACTATCTTGTTTATAATACATCCATGATTACCAGTAATTCCGGTTATAAACAAATAAGATTTATATAGTTCATGATTCTATTTAAAACTATTTTGTATAAAATTATAAAGTCACAACATCAAAGTTGGTGGCAACAAGATTAGCTATGAAAAGTCTATTAGGAATACTTTATTAAATATCATAGTTTGGCTAGGTGATGAAATAACCTTTTAATTGGTATCTCCCAAAGTATCATAAGATTTCTTCATAAACATAGTTATGATGACACAAGGCTTATCAACATTTATAACTATAATATCCATGCTATGAATAAATGGATAAATAGTTAGTGATGAACTAAATCTTCCATGCATAAAATACTTTGAGCAAGAATATAGATTATAAGGTTGCATCGATTTCATGGTCAATGAAAAGCTTAATATGAATAAACATATTAATTATAAAGTTCACATTATAACTTGATATGGAAAAGGGATGAGGCGTTAGACTACTCCATCGATTGGTTTATGTGTAATGTTTTGTATTTTAAAAAAATAGGCTTTTGAAATCACCATCGTTGTGAACTATATGATGACTATATGATAACCTTGTCAATGATCCGAGGGTTCATGGTTTATGCCCATGCAACCGTAGATTGACATCTATAGTAACGTGGAACATTTGAATGATTATAATACTTCTATGAATGTTCATAGAATTATAATTTTAAATCATTGTAAATTATTTGCATGCATGAACTATAGCGTCGACCAACTGCATGGTTAAAAATCTAAGTGACCACGTGTTTTCTTCTCGGTCAAGTGTTGGAAGTATAAGATTTTGTGTAACCCTATTCTTTTTCATTATCCTCTGTGGATTTCGGGCCTTCGGGCCACTCTACAACTGTTTCGATGACCGCCATGCTTACCCTACTATGAATTTAATGAGCTCTGCGTATTGGTTTACAATGTTTAGTTTAACTTCTTCGTTCTCGATCTCTTGTTTGCACTGTGAGTTTACCTTGGAAAGATTTTGTTGAGGGCTGTGACTTAAAGCTTACGGCTTGGCCTATGAGTGGAATTTGGTTCATTCCTCCACGGCCTGCCTGTAGGGATAGTTTTAAGGACTTTCTTGCGTATATTATAGCTTTGTCTTTGTCATAGGGTTTCGAGAGTGTGGTTCTCATGTTTTGCATTGTGGTGACAGTTCCATCTTCACCGTCTGCTTCTTGCTTGGTCGTTTCTCAACCTTCTTCTTGTTGTTGCTAGCAGTGGCTTCTGCATGTGTTTAAACCATCTCTGTCACAGGAAAAATGAAGGGTCGGCTCTTTGTCTCGCTGGTGGCGGTGCTACTGTTTCTTAGTGGCTACATTTCCTTCACTTCCAGGTATGAAATTTATTTTAAACAGTTCTTAAAAATTACCCTTAAATCATTTATATTATGAAGCATTTTTTAATGTCATGGGTTCATCTCCTTGTAGGTAATGGCTCACACCTCTCTTTGCAGCTGGTACAATCGAGCAAGGCCGGCTTCCTGGTTACGGGTAAGCCCTGGTTAACCCATGGCAATGCTTGCTTGTTCAGTTCTTATGGAACAATTTTTGGTTAGAAGTTATGGCCTACAAGTGACCCTTCATGGGTTACTATTCCTCGGTTTACTTGTTTAGTTTTTGCTAAACTCTTGTGGTTAGCAGGGTTCTCCGGCTTATGCCGTGACTTGTAAATTTTGTTTTACTTGTTTTTGTGTATAGTTACATAAATAGATCTTGCAACCTATCAAGCCATTCTCTTTTTAAACTTAAAGCATAGAGATTAAATTTCTTTAGCTTGAGCTCAGTTATTTCTATGCTCTTAATGGAATTTTGTATACTAAGGTTCTTACCCTTATTCGACTATGTAAAGAAATATTTACTGTTAAATTTATCTTGCATTAAAATGCATTATTATAACCTATTCTGTTATTTCTTCCTATTATAATAATTTGCTTATAAGCTCGGATATTCGAGCAAGGGTTAATCTTGTTGGTGACCTATGTAAAAAATAATTTCTTTAAATTATTCTTTAGATTTTAGTTCAATAATAAATGTTAAGTTAATTGTTTGTTACAGGTATATAGTTGTTATAATTCCATTGTTATCTTTCTCTGTCCTTACATGACTATAATAATATTTTATAGTTTTAAGGTTCAAAATACTAAATAATCCAAATCCTTGGATTATTGCTTATCTGATTATTAATTACAATGTTATTACTATGAATTACAATGTTAATACTATGAATTATAATGTTAATACTATGAGGGTTTCAACCTCGTACTTTCTTTCATAATTAATCTGTGTTTAGTTTATTTAAATGAAATAGTTCATTTATAAATAATATTTATTAAATGTTATTTACCATTGCATTCAGTCTATTTTATTTAAATAAGTGCATAGATAGCTTTTGTTATCATTTCCTTGTTACAATATTATAATTGTTGTAGTTAATTTATTTATAAAAATAACTATGCTAGTATTACCCTACTTGAAATGTGAACATTTGTAGATACAGTTAAACAGTATGAAGAATAAAATAACTATGTAAAATAATTTGGTTCTTTCTTCACAGAAATAAATGAGTGC
Organism: Pseudotsuga menziesii; assembly: GCA_001517045.1. NCBI lineage: Eukaryota > Viridiplantae > Streptophyta > Pinopsida > Pinales > Pinaceae > Pseudotsuga > Pseudotsuga menziesii. Next base: position 249,600 of record LPNX011119058.1, on the reverse strand, counting down.
TTTATCTAAGTTAATTCTTTTACCTATGTTACAGGTTAATAGTATCATTTTACAAAATATATTTTTGAATAAGAACAATAACCTATTTACTCTAACAATTTTTTAAAAGAAATAAATCTGATGTCTATAAAGTATTATGAATACTTCTTTGCTAGCATTCTTATTACAACAGTCTGGTTTGAACAATAAACTTAACTAGACATATTAATATTCTTTCCTAAAAACAACTATATACAGAAATAAATTATTCCATTGTTCTGAAATACAAAATAACTCTATTCAATCCAGATTTCTATCATATCCTTCATCTATTTTAAAATATACTGCTTGTGCTAGAGTACGGTCTGGTCCATTCTAGATGGGAAAAAACATAGGTTAGGATTATTTTCATCAATTACAGATTCAATATTCAAATAACTAAAGGGCTACAAGCTCTATTAGTTCACTACAAACATGTAATCATTCATTAATCATTCATTCTCAAATATAAACTTTTACCACAGTAAATAAAAGATTATAGAACCTATTTAAAGTTGGATGACAACAACGTTGGGAGGCCATTCCTCCCTACCAACTCCTGGAGAGTGCTCAAATGGCGTCTTCTCAAGACCACCAATCTTGTTCCTGTTCTCCTTGGAGGAGAACTGGTGGAGCAAGCAACAAAATACTAGTCCAATGACTCAGTACTAACTCTGTACTCAGTAGCAAGATCCTTTAGCTGAATAGCTGCACTAGATCACTTTCTACAGTTTACCCCTCAAACACCTTCCACAAATTCCCTTCCCAATGAAATCCTTTGAAGTACATTCACCTAAATGATTCTCTTCTTGGAATGAGTAGCCTCATCTCTCTTCAATGGGCATTTTTATTAAGATTTCCTAGGTCCTTTTGGGTTAGCTGTCTTTAATTGATCCACCTGCTCTGATCCCACTTTCTTGGGTGATCATGACCGCAAATGTAGGGAGGTTTCCACCTGCAACATTGGAAGTGTTTGAGAATGCTTCCACTTATCTATTTTCTCTCCACCCAGTCTCCTCCACCAACTTGACCAGTAAACACTTTTTTTAAGAGCTCTCCCAAGCTGTTGTCTCGACTTTTATTTATTTATAATTAAAATATTCATAATTACATTCAACATCCTTGACTCTACTGAGTCATCAATTACAACTTAGCATAAAATTTAACATATTGTCTTGAAATAAAATCAAATATAATAATATTATTTTTGCAAAATTGGGGCATGTGACATACACACCCTTTTAGTTGGGAATCCAATGATTCTACGAGGACTAGATCTCAATTCGAGAGTGGTGTTTTTGTAAAACACCCTTTCTTTTTTGATAAGTGTTTTCTAATGAGACATGAGAACTAGTCAATCTTCCAACAGGGAGAAAACTAATCAAGTGTAAGTGGGTATTCAAAACTATTTTTTATACAGATGGATCTCCTTTGAAGTAAAAGGAAAACTTAGTGGCAAAGGGATTCTCCCAAGTCCAAGGAATTGACTACAATGATACCTTTGCATGAGATGCAAAGATAGACTCCATAAGACTAATTTTGTTCATTGCAGCTTCCAGGAAGTGGGAGGTACATCACATGGATGTGAAGAGTGTATTTTTGCATGGATATTTGAAAGAAAAGATATATATGCAACAACCAGAACAATTTTTCACTAATATATCTCTTGTGTGCAGGTTGATTAAACTTAATTGTATGGGATAAAACAAGCTCCTAGAGCTTGGTATGTGAAGATTGATGGATTTTTGCTATCACTGAACTATAGTAGATGCAAGTATGATCCAAATGTATATTTGAATCTTATTCATGGTTCATTAATCATTATTGTGTTATGTGTTGATTACCGTCTCATCACAGGAATATCCAAGAAATAAATTTCCTCCTTGAAGGATGCAATGAACCATGCCTTCTTCATGACTGATTTGGGATTGTTAAGCCAATTTTTGGGGCTTGAAATTTCTCAAATAGATATTGTAATCAATATAAATCAGTACAAGTATGTTTTAGATATGCTAAATAAGTTTAGAATGAAGGATTGCAAGCCAAGGAAGACGCCTTTCCTTTCAGATTTTAATCTTGGAGAAGCGCAGTCATCTCCAGTGGTAAACAACACTCTATATAGGAAGTTAATAGGTTGTATCCTATATTTGAGTTATACTCGACCTGATATTTATTATGCAGTGAGTGTATATTCGAGACACATGGACCAGCCTACTGAAATCCATTGCATGGAAACAAAAAGAATCCTAAACTTTGTACAAGGAACAAGAACTCATGGGATTCACTATGTTGCTAAATATGACCTTGAGTTAGTTGGATTTACTGACTATGATTGGGCAGGTGATAAGACTGATAGAAAATAATCTTATGTTTATGTGTTTATGATTGTAGATGGACCAATCCATTGTTCAAGTAAAAATCAAAGTGCCATAGAGGTAGAATACATAGGAGATCTAAATGCAACAACTCAATGTTTATGGTTATAGGGTATACTTTGAGAGTTTGGGATCGAGTCAATAAATTCTACAGTCATCTATTGTGACAACCATAGTACCATTAGAATCTTGATTTATTTGGTACTTAGGCAATCAACCAAACACATAGATATGCACTACATCAAAGGACTTGTGCATGATGGGGTCATTAATATGCACTATTGGGCATCATCTGAACAAGTTGTAGACATCTTCACCAAAGTGTTTTTTGAGAGGAATTTCATCAATATCAAGTCACTAATGAGTATATATGATCATGTGGTAATACACATTGAACACCATATTTCATACAGTTTTGTTCATGTCCATGTTTAAGGGAGGATTTTCCCCTTTATGGTTTTTATTCTTTCCTTGTTTTGTATGGACAAGCAGCATGTAAAGGGTGACTAAGCCTTGTTTCTAGGCCCTAAATCTTTGATTTTTTTTCATATTTTACATTTGTCAGGATTAAAAGGGGGTGTTGTAATAACAAAAACCAATTCCCATACTTAGGATATAATACTTAATCTTTTTGATTAAATTCCTAGGTCCTACACTAGATAGTTGGAATCCACTTGCATTTATGTGGTCAAACTTGCCTAAAATTCATTCAGTATCGCTTTGGAAAGATTATGGATAATATTTTGACAACCCATGGACTGTCCAATATTAGAAAGTGCATTTTCCTACCTTTTTAGCTCTTTCTTCTTTTTCAACAGTTTGTTAAAGAAAAAGGTGAAAGCTAGTCTAAGGCAACTGCCTAGTTTTTGTCACAACTCACCCTCCTTCTTTTTCTCTCCTAAAAGGATGCCAATTTTTCTACTTTAATCCACTTATCAATTGTACCAAATCATTCATCCAATTCATGATCATCTTGACTAGCTCGAAAAGTGCTTTATGCACCTATGGGGGATTTTGACTACTTTAGTAAGCCTGCTTTTGTAGTCATTCAAATATCATCATTATGCTTTATATTATATGATGTAATTATATATTTGAAAAACCTATTTTTACATAAGTTTGGTTTATGTGAACTTAATGAATATAATTTTATGTTATGCACCATATTCAGTCTCCATTTTGAGTGTATCTTGCATTTTTTACTAGTAATTTTGTGAGTGCAACTGAACTACAACTTGGGCTTAATTTACACACTTCTATAGCTTAAAAATAATGAAATGGACCATGTATTTTCCTTTCAAACTAATGTAGCACATTACCAATTCTGAAATGATGCTGAAGAGACTCTAAAATAATCATAATTATTAACATATGGAGTATGAAAGACCAGAGGTATAGTGTCTCCATGAGTATATAGGTTCATAGTAGGAAATGGATGAGGAATTGGGTAAAACTAATGGATGAGTAAATCTGTAATGTATATTCCAAAATATATATTTTATTATTGAATTAATGATTTTTACATGCAGTACAATGCGGCTTTATACAAATCAAGGGTCATAATTTAATGATGTGGCCTATCAAGTCATTCACTAATAAATGACAAATTATTAGCTAATTTATTAAACTATTTAGTTTTATTACAAGTAATCCCTCTCTATAATACTTCGTCCATGAAGTATTGGCAAGGATGGGTGGCGTGAATGAAAATATTCATTCTCCCATGTAGCTTCATCATCTGGTAAGTTTATCAACTCGATAAGGTATTTATTGACTAATCTAGATTGAAGTGTTAAGGTTTTAATTTCTAAAATGCATTATGGTTCTAGCACTAATTTCCCTTCATCATATAACATAGGAAATTCAATTTTTATGTGACTGTTTGAGCCCAATTTATTTTTTAGGGATGACACATGGAAGACGTCATGTATTTTTCCTTTGTCTAGGATGTCTAGAGAATATACCACTTGTCACACTTGCTTTCAAACTCGATATGGGCCATATAAATTCAGTGAAAGTTTATGATTTTTGGAATTTTTAAGTGAATTTTTTTGTATGGTTGAAGGAAAAGAAACACCCAATTGTCCACTTCAAATTCTTGATCAGTTCTTTTTTAGTCTATTTGTCGTTTTATGCAATTTCTTTCTGCTGATGAAATTGTCATTGATGCCAACATCGACTTGTTGTGGCCCCATAGGTTGTCATTGATTCCATCAAGTCCCTCTTGTAGTGCACACATATGGATGATCCCACTATCCTCACATCCATTTACCTAGACCCCATATAGAGATGGTTTGTGATTTGAAGCACCTTGTACCCAGTTGACAAGGTCCTTGTACCCACAATGTTGGACCTTGGAGCTGCCGCGTTGTTGAAAATGTCGAAGACCCTGGTGGAAATGCTGAAGACCCTGAAGATGGTGCTAAAGCCCTTGGGGATGATGTATAATCACTGGATGCTTTGGAGAAGCGTTAATGACCCATTATGTGGTCATTCATGCTTTGATGGTGTCATGTTACCCTAAGAGAAGGTATGGAAACCCCACATGTGATGTAATGATGGATCTTGACCCTTGGAGGTTCCCTTGTGTGGTTAAGGTGGTTGAAGAAGCCCATGAAGTGTCCTACTTGATAATGAATCCTTGAAGAAGTCCTTGGACGCAAATTTGATGACTTAATGGTCCTTGTCCCCTTAAAGGCAATGATGTGGTCATGGATGACTTGACAAAGACTTGGAACCCTTGATGAAGAATTTGATTCCCTTGTGTCATTCGTTGAAAAGGTCATGAAGCCCATTTCTTGCACTTGCACTTGATTTGGTCAGATGCCATGATGAATGCACCCACACATGTAGGGTGGCAGGATAAAACTAACACACTTCAATTTGACACACATGGTTGAGGATGGATGGTGGCATGGCAACTTGATGATGGGGTCCTTGGTCATACATGTCATGGTGATGTGGTCCTTGACAAAGCCCTTGTAGCTTGTTACAACCTTGGTGTTGATAATGTGGTGGAAACCCTATGTATTTTAATGATGTGGCAAAGAATTACATATGGTAATATTTGACTGTTGAAGGAAGAGTATGTGTGACAAATTCAAAATAAAAACAAAAATAAAAATAAAAAGAAATTGCAAGTTCAAATTGGAAGACAAGTGGGATCCTTAAAATAAGTTATGAAAATGTGTATAAATACAAGTTATTTTCACATCCAAAATCTATAAAACGAATGAGACAGAGAGAAAATTTGTGGACTGAGGAAAATTGACTATTGGAAGGTTTCCATAGTCATTATAAAGTTCAAATTGGCAGGTAGCTGAGGAATGTAACTGTGGAATTTTGGTGGATATGTAGTAGCATATCACAGACACTTTTGTTTATATTTTTTTTCTTCTTTTCAACAATTGTTGAAACTTGTTGATTGAGACAGCTACAATTGGTGTATGGGGTGACTGTGGAGAAGGAGAAATGACTAGTGGACTGAGGTGAATAAGAGGGTTAAGATAAAAACAAATTTTATAAAGGAGAAACAATATTTAAATTTATTTTCTTCTTAACATCTTTCAGACTTTGTACTCAGGCAGTTTTGGGGAGACCTTTTTCTTATTTTTGGGGATATATTTTATTATATTCTCAAAAGAGTATACTAGTGCAAGAATTGAAGGCTCTCAGGTTGATCAAGGGATTTTTTGAGGCTCTCAAATTTTGCATAAGTCAAACACTCATCCATCCAAATTTTTGACAGAGACGTTTGGAGGGTAGAGACACTAAAATAGTCTGAAAATTGCAGGCTTTTACCATAGTCTAAATTTGAAAGGTTTAAAGTTACCACTATACAAACAATTCGATATTTTTTTTTAGTCTGATTTTGGAGAGTAAAATTTGAGATTAAAATAGTGTGAGGTTGTTGATGCATGACCAATAGGGTTTCCACATTCATTTCCAAATATCTGAGCCTTCTAAGAGTCTGATATTTTGAGCCTTACAAACAAACCAAGTCCTTCATCTTCTTTTGGTGTATTGATGATGGTCACTTAGGGTTAAAATAGTGTGGATCATCCACAATAGCAGCTTGAGGTAAGATCACTCTAATGCAGAATGAATGATGTTTTAATGATATGATCCATACCTTTATGATAATGCATGGATAATGATGCACACTCTATACACATAATGATGCATGCAATGGAATGTATATGGTGAATAATACAGTAACATATAGTGAAGATACAATGCTTTATAGAGTGATGAATGTACAATGATGTACAATCAATACAGTGGTGTATTGATGTATGTATTAATATGATGAACATGTATGTTATGTGGGTGATGTCTTGCTAACTATGGTGGTTCCTTCTACATGATGACGTGATGATTCTTTGATGATCAGTGAGAGTAGTAGTGACTATGATGTGCATGAGTAGTGATATAGACTAGTAGTATTGATGAACAATATTGATGAACTAAGATTAACGAGAAGAAGTGGTTGAGCAACATATTGATGACAACCAGAGATTGACATCAAGCTTTCTAGAAGAATATTTCACATGAGGATTGGTCTCCTCAACCCTTTCTTAGTTGGAGATAAGAAAACCAAGATGGGTCCTATTACAGGAGTTGGTTCTCTTTTCATCAGTTGGTGCTGATTGTAATTGAGAATATTGTAGTCCTCCATTACCATAAATAAATATCAAAATTACATATATTCTTGTGTCTCTATTGATGTTTTGATGGTGATTATGACTCATGATTGATTTAGATGATCCATATCATGATGTAATTGATAACATGATTCTTGATACAATCTGATTGATTAAAATAAGTTAAAAAGGTTTAACTGGCTCACAAACTAACTCAACTCCCCCTATCATTGTGGCCATTATGTCCAACAATTGGTATCAGAGCAAGCCTTAGTCACAATCCTTGCAAGAAATGATGTTCTTGTACTTGATATTACAATATTTCAATTGCAAGAGAAAAATGAAGGCATATATGAATAATTTTGGCATATGGGAGATTGTGATCAATCCACCCACTCCATAAAATAAGAAGGGCATGGAAGCTACATAAAAGGAAGAAAATAAGGACAATACTACAACCTTGAAGTCCCTCATGGATGGGCTTCCCATCTCAATGAAGAAAACTGTAGGGGAGCACACTTTATCCCAAGATCTATGGTTCAAGTTGGAAAGCGAGTATCAGAAGGCAAGACCAAAAACAAAAAAAGAAAGATCAAGAATCAAAATACAAGCCCCCAAAAGAGGTCAATCAAGAAGAAGAAAAGAAAGAAGAGGACTACATTAAATGTATGGATTCTTTTTATTGTAATGATATCTTGTGTGATGAAATTTAGAAGGTTCTTGCAGAAGATGAAGAAATTCTATCAAAAGTTGCAAAACAGATACATCTCACTTTGATAAGTATTAGTCACATAACAAATAGGGTCATCAACATAGTAAATATGAACCATAGGGAATTCAAAAAGTTCAGAAAGAAAATATTGGATTCTTTGAATGAATATCAACAGAAGACCATGATAATGAGCGTATTGCTTGTGAATCTCAAACAAAATGATACAGAGTTGCAGGACCAGATGAAAGAAAATGATGATGAATTTGAACAACTAAATACTAAATTGATCAATCAAAAGGAAGAAGAAGAAGATCTTGGTGAAGACTTAGAAGAGATTGAAGAAACTGAAGAGGTCGATCATGAATTGAATACTCGGCTAGAAGAATCCAAAAGAATAGAATAAATATTGAAGAATGAGATGGAAGAAAAGGAGCAGACAATACAAAAGCTAGAAATGGAGGTAGTTGGTCTCAGAAAGAAAGGTGAAAATAACTATGATTTTATCAAGTTTAAGGACAATTCAATTTTCCTAGATAAGATATTGGATTTCCAAATATCTCCATGTGACAAGACTAGTCTTAGTTACAAGAAGGACAAAGAAAAATATCAAGGTGACACTTGGTCTCCTAAGACTCCAGAATCAGGTACGTCAACGTCCAAAGTTTCTCCCCATGCACCTACACATGAAAACAAGGACTTTGGAAGTTAAAAAATGCAACAAGAATTTAGGTTTATTCCTCAAATAAATCTTAGAAAAGAAAAAACTCCAAGATGGAACCAAAGTCCCAGGTATAAAAGTGGATTTAATGGTTACTATTACTTTTGTTCTTACTTTGGTAATAAGGTGATGGATTGTAGACTCTACAGAAGAAGATGTAATGGAAGCCCGAATAAAAAAGTTAGATGTTGGACATGTAACCAAGATGGACATATTGTTTCCACTTGTCACACATTGATACGTTACACTTAGAGTGGGTATGGTCACAACACCCAAGAATGTGCGACACAAAGAATTCAACTAAGGAAGATTATTTCCTACACATCAACAATAATAACAAGTTAACCTTGGTAGACGAATGCATGAATATTTCAATATAATAAGACAAAGGATTATATTCAAGGACACTTTCAGGTTTGGAGAAATGAATTTTCTCAAAGAAGCGTTTGAAGTTCCAACATCTCAGTGAGGTGTTGGACATGCAACCACGTTGGTCACATTGTTTTATATTGTTGTCCAATGAGGTGTTATAATTGTAGTGGCTTCGGGAACAAAGTTCAGTAATATTGGAGTACACAAAAAAAACCCATGAGAAGTTTCTCATACATCTAATAAACGAAATCCAGTACACATGAAGGAACAAATGTTGAAATGACAAATGCTAAGAAGTAAGTATGGATGAAGAAGAACGAGCAAATACAAAAAGGAGAGGTTAATTAGAGCAGGGAGTATGGATTCCATATGGAAAGCCAAGCTTAAGGTATCTCAAAGACCTTAGCATTTTTATAATAATCAACCCATCGTTACCTACCTTAGACATTAATTTTAATTATTTTTGTCGTATTACCTAGTTTCCTAGATTCCCTTTGATGCTAGTTGCCTTCTATAAGTCCGAGAAGTCAACAAATGATAAAATGAGTCATGGAGCACTTGGGAAACATACTGGAAACCCAATTTAGCATGTATTATTTATTCCAAATCCTTCTAATCCCATATATTCTTTTTCTAAAAATTTGCCTTGTTTTATTCTGATTTAAGGAAAAAGGAAAAGCTAGACTAGGTGTAGTTGACTTGTTTTTTCCCCACATCATCCTCCTTCCTTTTCTCCAAATAAAAGCATGTATGAGTTGTCTTTCCATACCTATTTATCTTTCCCACTTGACTTATCAAATTCGTGATCATCTTCATAGATTTGGAAACTGCTTTATGCACCTATGGGGGATTTGACTAGATTTAGTAAGCCTACTTTTTTACTATTTCAAGTGGCATATTTATACATTCGATTCTCTCATGTAATGATATATTTCAAAATCCTATTACTTCACAAGGTTGGATATTATACACTTATTGAATACATATCAATGTTATGCTCCAATTTCAGTCTCCTTTGGTGTGAATTTCGCATGATTGATTAGCAATTTTGTGATTGTAATTGTTCTATCTCTTGGGTTCAATTTACACATGGTATTAGAGCATTTGTAGATCAATTTATCTCCTTCCTTATTTCTATTGCAGGTTCAACATCTTGACTGGGAGCACATTTCGCTGATTAGAGGGCACAGTTTCTTAGCTATGGACCAATCTCAGAAGATCATCTTGACTCCATTAAATTTATTTGAGTGGAAAGCTGAGATGGAGATATTGTTGAGAGCAAAAAATATCTATAGGGTGATTATGGAAACTGATCCAAAGCCCAATGCAGCTGCATAGAAAATTAAATGGCACAACAAGAGGGATGAGGCCTATGGTCTTTTGTGTCTGAGCATTTCAAGAGACCTCCTCTTCCATCTTGATGGATTGAAATCACCTAATGAAGTGTGGGAGAATATAGAATATATTTTTTGAAATAAATATGATATGAGAGGAAATCAAATCGAGAATGATTTGATCTCCTTGAGTCCCAGTATCTTCGAATCATTGCAACTTTAATTTTCCAAGTTTAAGGCCCTTGTTTTGCAGTTGAAACAGTGTGGGATTGAAAAGAAGGAAGAGAAAATAGTTTTGGACATACTCTCTAAGCTTGGTTCTGACTATTCATTATTTGTTTCTACCTTCCATGCCACCAAGTTGATAACTCGATCCTGGAAGATGCCTAAGCTTGTAGAGTTCATGGAATTCCTCACACAGGAGCAAGATGATTTGGTGATCATGGGCGCCATAAAACCTTCCAAAGACCAAGATTTGGCTGCTGGAGATTCAAAGGTGAATTCAAAAAATAAGAAAAAATATAAAAATCCACCTGAGCAAAAGAGAGATAAGAACAACTCTCAAGAGGAGCCCGAAGGTTGCAAGAAGAACTCCCAGAAGAAGAAGAACAAAGGAAAAATGAGCAAGTGCACAAACTGCAGTAAGGGCTATCATCCTGAGAGCTCTTGTATGAAGAAGAAAACTGACATGTTGACCCAACTCCTGGAGAAGAATAACATCTCTCTTCCTAATTTCTCAAAGAAGAGGGAAGGATGATGAGGTTTAGAGGACAGAGAGAGAGTACATGTTTTGGTTGCTGACACATCATTTCACCTAGCTTCATCATAGACTCTGGAGCTTCTAGAAATATGGTTTCAACAAAAGATACATTCTCCTCTCTTGACATGTCAAAAGGTCCACCAATAGTTTTGGGATATGACTCTCTCACTGATAGTTTCGCGAAGGGAAGGATTGATCTTGACCATGGTAAGTTCAATAATGTGTTGTATGTTCCAGGTCTTGCCTCTAATATCTTATCGGTGTATCAGATGACTCATACTAGTTCTCCAAAGAAGGTCATATTCTCCCCTGATGATGTTGAAATCACTAATATTTCGAATGGTAAATTCATAGCAAAAGGTGTTGTATATCACACTTCGAAGGTATACAAGTTTTCCCATTTTCTACCCTACTCAAACCCATCTGCTCTTCTAATTCATGCTAATGAAGCAAGCATGTTTGTGCACTTATGAGAAAGCTAGCCATGAGAGAACCTCTGCACCTCTTGAGATGATCCACAGTGACATTGCTGGTCCATTTATTCATATGTCCATGAGTCAAGCCAAATATGCACTGAACTTCATAGATGATTTTTCCAGGTATTGTTGGGTTTACTTCATAAAGCATGAGTCTGAATTTTTTGACCTCTTCAAAGTCTTTAGAGCCTATGTTGAAAACCAGTATGGGAGGAAACTAAAAATCCTCAGATCTGACAATGGTGGTGAGTATGTCAAGTCTAAGTTCATTCCTTATTGTAAATATGTAGGTATTCAAATGCAACATTCAATCCCTTACACACCACAAAAAAATGGTGTTGCCGAGGGAAAGAACGTATCATTGAAGGAGATGTCAACATGCATGATGGAGGCTAAGAATTTTCCACCAAAGTTTTGGGCTAATGCTATAAACTGTGCATCCTACATCTAGAATAGGGTGCCTCAAAAGCATCTTGATGGTATGAATCCTTTCTAAGCTTGGAGTGGGAACAAGCCAGATGTGACCCATTTTAGGATTTTTGGCTCAAAGGCTTGGGCTAGAATTCCAATTGAAAAGAGGAAGGATTTGCAGCCCCAAAGCCAAAAGTGCCTATGTGTTGGGTATTTTGAATATTCAAAAGGGTACAAGCTGATGAAATTGACCATTAACAAATATTTCATTGAAATAAGTGTTCTGTTCCAAGAATATCCTTTAGTAGCAGTTGAAGTTGGAGAGTCTTCTTCACCACCAGATCCATTGATTGTGAGTGGAGAGACTAATGAGTTTGATGATTCTGATATGTCTAATGATGATGATTTGATTACATATCCTAATATTCCTACAATACCAAAATTGGCAGAAAATACCACTCATGTAGCTAGGGAATTAGCTAGAAATCCTAGTGACACTAGGAGGGCTATATCTCAATTTGAGAGTGCCCTTTGTGTGAAAGATCCCCTATTTGCTAAGAAGTGCTATCTGATGGTTGAATCAGATCCATAGACATATGAAGATGCATCAGATGATCCAATATGGAAAAGATCCATGAAATAAGAATTCAGCTCGCTCCAGAAGAACAACACTTGGGAACTGGTTGATCTTCCCCCAAGGATGAAGTTAGTTCAATGTAAGTGGGTTTTCAAGACTAAGTTTGCTGTTGATGGTTCACCTTTGAAATATAAAGAAATATTGGTAGTCAAGGGCTACTTACAAGTACATGGTATTGAATAAAATGAAACCTTTGCACCAGTGGCAAAGATGGACTCCATAAGGCTAGCTTTAGCCATTGCAGCTTCGAAGCAGTGGTAGGTACATCACATGGATGTGAAGCGTGATTTCCTAAATGGATATATCACTGAAGAGATTTACATGTAGAAACCTAAACCATTTGTTTCTAATCCATGTTTAGAGTGCAGGTTAAATAAATCATTGTATGGGCTCAAGCAAGCCCCCAGGGCTTGGTATGCAAATATTGATGGATTTTTTCTATTACTGAGTTTTGTTCGATGCAAGTCTGATCCTAATGTCTATTTGAAGCTGATTCATGGTTCTTTGATGATTATTGTCTTGTATGTGGATGACCTTCTGATTACAGGACTTTCAAAAGAAAAAGATTGCCTGCTTGAAGGATGCAATGAACCATACATTTTCTATGACATATTTGGGATTGTTGAGCCAATTCTTGGGTATCAAAATTGCTCAATCCCAACATGGAATCAAATTAAATCAGTCCAAGTATGCTCTCAATTTTCTGAACAAGTTCAACATGAAATATTGTAAGCCAAGCAAGACTCTGTTCCTTTCAGGAGTTAATCTTGAAGAAGGAGGTTCTTCTCCTATGGTAAATAATACACTGTATAGGCAGTTGATTGGGTGTTTGATTTAGCTTACACACACTGAACCTAATATATATTATGCAGTTAGTGTGGCTTCTAGATACATGGATCAGCCTCATGAGATCCACTAGAGAGCATCCAAAAGGATCCTAAACTTTGTTCGAGGAACAAGAACTCATGGGATCTTCTACAAAGCAAAATATGATCTTGATTTGATTGGGTTTAGTGACAGTGATTGGGAAAGTGACAACATAGTTCTAAAGTCTACATCGGGATATGTGTTCATGCTTGTAGAAGAACAAATTAGTTGGTCAATCAATAAGTAGAGTTCCATAGCACTCTCATCTACATAAGCAAAGTATAGAGGAGTTGTAAATGTAGCAACTCAATGTTTGTGGTTGTAGGGGATACTTGGAGAATGTGGTTTCGAATCAGAGTTTTCAACTATTATCTAATATGATAATCATAGCACCTTTTGAATCTGCAATGATCTAGTTTAGAGACAGTGAACCAAGCACATTGAGATCCATATGCATTACATCAGACAACTTGTGCATGATGGCACCATTAATCTACTCTTCTGTGCATCTTCAGAACAAGTACAAGACATCTTCACCAATGTTTTTTGTGAGAATACCTTCAGCAATATCAAATCACTGCTAGGTATTTCTTATCATGCTTTGAAGCATGATTGATGACAATATTTCCAAAATTTTGTTTTTCCTATCTATGTTTAAGGGAGGATTTTCCCACTGGGTTTTTGCCTCTTTCCTTGGTTGTATGGACAAGCAATATGTAAAGGGTGACTAATCCTTGTTGCTAGGCCCTATATTTTTCTGATATTTACTCATAAATTCAGTCTTAAGGGGGGTTTTTTATAGTACTCAACCCATAGTTACCTACCTTAGACATTAATTTTAATTATTTTTGTCTTATTACCTAGTTTCCTAGATTCCCTTCTATGCTACTTTCCTTCTACAAGTCCTAGAAGTCAACACATGCTAAAAATGAGTTATGGAGCACTTGGGAAACATCCTAGAAACCCAATTTAGCATGCCTATTTTATTCCAGATCCTCCAAAGCACATATCTACTTTTTATGAAAAGCTGCCTTGTTTTATTCTGATTTAAGGCAAAAGGAAAAGCTAGACTAGGTGTAGTTGACTTGTTTGTTTCCCACATCCTCCTCCTTACTTTTCTCCAACTAAAATCATTTATGAGTTATCTTTCCATCCCTATTTATCTTTCTCACTTGACTTTGCAAATTCATGAGCATCTTCATAGATTTGGAAACTGCTTTATGCACCTATGGGAGATTTGACTAGATTTAGTAAGCCTACTTTTTGACTATTGCGAATGGCATCTTTATGCATTTGATTCTCTCATGTAATGATATATTGCAGCATCCTATTACTTCACAAGGCTGCCTATTGTAAACTTATTGAATACAAATCAGTGTTATGCTCCAATTTCAGACTCCTTTGGTGTGAATTTTGCATGAATGATTAGCAATTTTGTGAGTGTAATTTTTCTATCTCTTGGGTTCAATTTCCACAAGCACACTTTGAGTTCATGAGGATGGAGGATGAACTCAAAAAAGAAATAATGGGTATTCCAAGCATACGAAAAGGTCCTAGGATTATGCATATTGACAGGTGGAGCAGTGATCATTGTTTTGAGATGCATATATATGGACACCCTTTGTCATTGATGCCAAATGGGGAGAGATGAAGATAAAAGGGGAGAATGCTCTCATGTGGATCATAAGTTGTTTTCATCAATGACAAAGCAATATATTTTTGCTGAAATTTTCATTGATGCCAACAAGGACTTGTAGTGGCCCCACAGGTTATCATTGATGCTACCAAGTCCCTCCTGTAGTACACAGGTACAGATGATCCTAGTATGCTCACATCAAGTGTCTTGGAGCCCATACATTGATGGTTTCTACTTTTAAGAACCTCGTACCAGTTTACAAGGTCCTTGTACCCACAAGGTTATATCTTGGGGTGACCACCTTCTGACAATGCTGAAGATCCTACTGGAAATGCTGAAGACCGTTGACATTGTGTTGAATCCCATGTGGATGATGAAGAAGCACTAGATGGGTTTGAGAAGCATTAATGACCCCATCTATAGTCATTCATGCTCTGATGGTTTCATGGTAGCCTAAGAGAATTTCTAGAAACCCTAGAGGTGATGTAATGATGTATCTTGAAAATTGGAGCTCCCTTGGCATGGTTAAGGTGGTTGAAGAAGCCCCACAAAGTCTCCTACTTGATAACGAATCCTTGAAGAAGTCCTTCGACCCACATTTGATGAATTAATGGTACTTATGCCCTTAAAGGTGATGATGTGGTCAGATATGACTTGATGAATACTTGGAACCCTTGATGAAGACCTTGATGCCCTTATGTCATTCGTTAAAAAGGTCATGAATCCCATTTCTTGAACTTGCACTTGATGTGGTTAGATGGAATTATGAATGCACCCACACACATAGGGTGGCATGATAACACTTGGAAACTTTAGTTTGACACACTTGGTTGAATATGGATGGTGGCATGGCACCTTGATGGTGGGGTCCTTGGTCATACATGTCATGGTGATGGGGTCCTTGATGAAGGCCTTGTGGCTTGTTACGCCCTTGGTGTTGATTGTGTGGTAGACACCCTATGTACTTTAACGATGTGGAAAAGAATTACAAATGGAAATATTTGACCCTTGAAGGAATGGTTTGTGTGACGAATTCAAATTAAAAAAAAAATGCAAATTCAAATTGGAAGACAAGTCGACTCCTTAAAATAAGTTATGAAAATGTGTATAAATACAGGTTATTTTCACATCCAAAATATTAAAACGAATGTGTGAGTGTGTGAGTGTGTGTGTGTGAGTGTGTGTGTGTGTTTGTGAGAGAGAGAGAGAGAGAGAGAGAGAGAGAGAGAGAGAGAGAGAGAGAGAGAGAGAATTCATGGACTGAGGCCAATTGACTATTGGAGGGTTTCCACAATCATTAGATAGTTCAAATTTGCAAGCATTTTAGGAATGTAACTGTGGAATTTTGGTGGAGATATAGCAGCAGACCAAAGAGACTTTTTTTATTTTTTTTCTTAATGTCAACACCTGTTGAAACTCGCTAATTGAGGTAGCTGTAGTTATTGGATGGGGTGGATATGGAGAAGGATAAATGAATGGTAGAATGAGGTGAATAATATGGTTACCATAGTCACCAATTTTGTGAAGGAGAAAGAGTCTGTAAATTTATTTTCTTCTTAACATATTTTAGAATTTGTACTCAAGCAGTTTTTGGGAGACCTTTCTCTTTTTGGGGGGGAGATATTTTCTTATCTTTCACAAGAGTATACGAGTGAAAATGTTGAAGGATCTCAAGATGATCTAGGTCTTTGTTGAGGCTCCTGAAATTCGCAGCAGTCAAACAATCATCCATCCAAATTTTCCACAAATACTTCTGGAGGGTAAACACACTAAAACAGTGTGAAAATTGCATAATTTTGCAACAGTTCAAATTTAAAAGGTTTAAAGTTTCCACTATTCAAAAAGTTTTTTTTTTGGAGTCCAATTTTGGAGAGTAAAATTTGAGGTTAAAACAATCTGAGGTTGTTGATGCATGAATAATAAGGCTTCCATAGTCATTTGTAGAGGTCCAAGACTTTTAATAGTCCTATATTTGAAGCCTTAAAAATAGCCTGAGTTGTTCATCTTCTTTTGGTGTATTGATGATGGTCACTTAGGGTTAAAATAGTCTGGATCATCCACATTAGAATATTGAGGTAAGATCACTTTAATGCACATTGTATGATGTTTTAATGATATGATGCATACCTTGATGATGATGCATTCATAATGATGCACATTCCATACACATAATGATTCATGCAATGGAATGTATATGGTGAAGAATACAATACTAAGGAAACAAACCAAACACATAGATATACATATGCACTACATCAAAGGACTTGTTCATGATGGGATCATTAATATGCACTATTGCGCATCATCTGAACAAGTTGCATACATCTTCACCAAAGTGTTTTTTGAGAGGAATTTCATAAATATAAATTCACTAATGAGGATAGTTGATCATGTGGAAATACATATTGAACACCATATTTCATACAGTTTTATTCATGTCCATGTTTATGGGAGGATTTTCCCCTCTATGGTTTTGCCTCTTTCCTTGTTTTGTATGGACAAGCAGTATGTAAAGGGTGACTAAGACTTGTTTCTAGGCCCTATATCTTTGATTTTTTTTAATTTTTATTTTACATAAGTCATAATTAAAAGGGTTTTTTGTAATAATAAAAACCAATTTCCATACTTAGGATATAATATTTAATCTTTTTTAATAAATTCCTAGGTCCTACACTAGCTGGTTGTAATCCACTTGCATTTATGTGATCAAACTTACCTAAACTTCTTTCAGTATTTCTCTGGAAATAGTTTGGATAATATTTTGAAAACTCATGGATTGTCTAGTATTAGAAAGTGCATTTTCCTTCTTTTTCAATGCTTTCTTCTTTTTCTGCAGTTCTTTAAAGCAAAAGGTGGAAGCTAGTTTAAGGCAGCTGCCTAGTTTTTGTCACAACTCACCCTCCTTATTTTTCTCTCCTAGAAGCATGAGTTTGTCACTTTAAATCATTTATCAGCTGTACCAAATCATTCATCCAATTTGTTATCATGTTGACTAGCTTGAAAAGTGCTGTATGCACCTATGGGGGATTTTGACTACTTTAGTAAGCCTGCTTTTGTACTCATTCGAATAGCATAATTATTCTTTCGAATATATGATGTAATTATATATTTGAGCAGCCTATTTTGATAGAAGGTTGGTTTATGTGAAGTTAATCAATATAATTTTATGTTATGCACCATATTCAGTCTTCATTTTGAGTGTATCTTGTATGTTTGACTACTAATTTTGTGAGTGCAACTGAACTACAACTTGGGTTTAATTTCCACACTTGTATAGCTTAAAAATGATGAAATGGACCATGTATATTCCTTCCAAACTAATGTAGCACATTCCCAATTCTAAAATGAGGTTGAAGAGACTGTAAAATATCATAATTATAAACATATGGAGTATGAAAGACCAGAGGTATAGTGTCTCCATGCGTATATAGGGCCATAGTACAAAAAGGATGAGGAAGTGGGTAAAACTAATGGATGAGTAAATATGGAATGTATGTTCCAAAATATATTTTTTATTTATTGAATTGATGATTTTTAAAAGGAGTAGAATGCAACTTTATATAAATCAAGGGTCACAATTAAATGGTGTGGCCTATCAAGCCATTCATTAATAAATAACAAATTATTAGCTAATTTATTAAACTATTAAGTTTTATTACAAGTAGTCCCTCTCTATAATACTTATTCAATGAAGTATTGGCAAGGATGGGTGGTGTGAATGAAAATATGCATTATCCCATGTCGCTTCATCATCTGGTAAGTTTATCCACTCGATAAGGTATTCAATGACTGATCTAGATCGAAGTGTTCTGGTTTTAATTTCTAAAATGCATTATGGTTATGGCACTAATTTCCCTTCATCATCTAACATAGGAAATTCAATTTGTATGTGAGTGGTTGAGCCCAATTTCTTTTTCAGGGATGACACATGGAAGACGTCATGTATTTTTCCTTTGTCTAGGATGTCTAGAGAATATACTACTTGTCCCACTCGCTTTTGAACTCAATATGGGACATATAAATTCAGTGAAATATTATGAATTTTGGAATTTTTTAGTGAAGTTTTTTTGTATGGTTGAAGGATAACAAAAACCCAATCGCCAACTTCAAACTCTCAATCGGTTCTTTTTTAGTCTGTTTGTTGTTTTATGCAGTTTCTTTTTGTTTATGAAATTTTCATTGATGCCAACATGGACTTGTAGTGCCCCCACAAGTTGTCATTTATTCCACCAAGTCCCTCTTGGAGTGCACAGGTATGGATGATCCCAGTATCCTCACATCCAGTTCCTTGGATCCCATACAGATATGGTTTGTGATTTGAAGCACCTTGTACCAAGTTGACAAGGTCCTTATACTCACAATGTTGGACCTTGGAGCCACAACCTTGTTGAAAATGCCGAATATCTTGATGGAAATGCTAAAGAAATTGACGATGGTGTTGAAGCCCTTAGGGATGATGGAGAATCATGGGATGGGTTGGAGAAGAATTAATGACCCATTATGTGGTCATTCATGCCTTTATGGTATCATGGTACCCTAAGAGAAGGTATGGAAACTGCGCAAGTGATTTAATGATGGATCTTGACCCTTAGATGCTCCCTTGTGTGGTTAAGGTGATTTCAGAATCCCATGAAGTCTCCTACTTGATAATGAAACCTTGAAGAATTCCTTGGACCCAAATTTGATGACTTAATGGTCCTTGTCCCCTTAAAGGTGATGCTGTGCTCATGGATGACTTGATGAAGACTTGGAACCATTGATGAAGACCTTGATTCCCTTGTGTCATTCGTTGAAAAGGTCATGAAGACAATTTATTGCACTTGCACTTGATTTTGTCATAAGACATGATGAATGCACCCACACACATAGGGTGGAAGGATAAGACTTAAAGACTTCAATTTGACACACTTGGTTGATTATGGATGGTGGCATGGCAACTTGATGATGGGTTCCTTGGTCATACATGTGATGGTAATGGGGTCCTTGATGAAGCCCTTATGGCTTGTTACACCCTTGGTGTTGATAATGTGGTGGACACCCTATGTATTTCAATGATGTGGTGAATAATTACACATGGTAATATTTGACCCTTGAACGAAGGGTATGTGTGACAGATTCAAAATAAAAATTGAAATAAATTGCAAGTTCAAATTGGAAGAAAAGTTGGCTCCTTAAAATAAGTTATGGAAATGTGTATAAATACGAGTTATTTTCACATCCAAAATATATAAAATGAATGAGACAGATAGAAAATTCATGGACTGAGGAAAATTAACTATTGGAGGGTTTCTATAGTCATTAAATAGTTCAAATTGGCAGGCAGATGAGGAATGTAACTGTGGAATTTTTATGTAGATGTAGCAGCATACCAGAGACACTTTTTTTTATATTTTTTTCTTCTTGTCAACAACTGTTGAAACTCGTTGATTGAGGCAGCCACAGTTAGTGGATGGGGTGAGTGTGGAGAAGGAGAAATTATTGGTGGAATGAGTTTAATAGGAGGGTTAACACACTAATAAATTTTATAAAGGAGAAACAATCTATAAAATTCTTTTCGTCTTAACATCTTTTAGACTTTGTACTCAGGCAGTTTTGGGGATACCTTTTTCTTATTTTTGGGGATATCTTTTATTATCTTCTCAAAAGAGTATACTAGTGCAAGTGTTGAAGGATCTTGGGTTGTTCTAGGAATTTGTTGAGGCTCCCAAATTTTGCATCAGTCAAACACTCATCCATCCAAATTTTCCACAGAGACATTTGGAGGGTAGAGACACTAAAACAGTCTGAAAATTTCAGACTTCTACCACAGTCCAAATTTGAAAGGTTTAAAGTTGCCACTATACAAACAATTCGATATTTTTTTTAGTCTAATTTTGGAGAACAAAATTTGAGGTTAAAATAGTATGAGTTTGTTGATGCATCAACAATGGGTTTCCATGTTCATTCGCAAAGATCCAAGCCTTGTAACATTATGATATTTGGATCCTTACAAGAAGTCCAAGTTCTACATCTTCTTTTGGTGTATTTATAATAGTCACTTAGGGTTGAAATAGTATGGATCATCCACATTAGCAGCTTGAGGTAAGATCACTTTAATGTAGAACGCATGATGTTTTAATGGTATGCTCCACATCTTTATGATGATGCATGCATAATGATGCACACTCTATACACATAATGATGCATGAAATGGAATGTATATGGTGAAGAATACACTAAAGTGAATATTACAGAGTTTTAAAGCAACATATGTATACCGTATGATAATACTTATGATATAAACCCTATGTAATATGATTCACGGTATGATGATGATATTTCTAGATTTGATAAACTAGGATGATGTTGATAATGTATGCACAGTGGTGTGTGTATATTATGAAGATGATGCAAGCCTAATACATACTATGGTTTATTGAATTATACAATAACATACAATGAATGTACAATGGTATATAGGAATATACTTATGCATGATATACATTAACATATAGTGAACCTACAATGCTAGATAGAGTGATGAATGTACAGTGAGGTACAATCAATACATTAGTGTATTGATGTATGTATTCCTATGATGAACAAGTATGTTGTGTGGGTGATGTCTTGCTAACTATGATGGTTACTTGTACATGATGATGTGATGATGCTTTGATGATCAGTGAGAGCATCAGTGACTATGATGTACATGAGTAGCAATATAGACTAATAGTATTGATGACCTAAGATTAATGAGAATAAGTGGTCGAGCAACAAATTGATGACAATCAAAGATTGACATCAAGCTTGATAGAAGAATATTTCACTTGAGGATTGGTCTCCTCAACCCTTTGTTAGTTGGAGATAAGAAAACCGGTAACAGGAGTCAGTTCTCTTTTCATCAATTGGTGCTGATTGTAATTGAGAATATTGTAGTCTTCCATTACCATAAATAAATATCAAAATCACATATATTCGTGTGTCTCTCTTGATGTTCTGATTGTGATTATGACTCATGATTGATTTATCTAATGCATATGATGATGTAGTTGATAACATAATGCTTGATATAATCTCATTGAATAAAAGATTTAAAAATGTTTAAATTGCTCACACACTAATTCCCCCCCACCCCCCCCTCCCCTCTCACTGTGGATATTGTGTCCAACAATTGCTATCAGAGCATGCCTTTGTCACAAGCATTGAAAACTTGAAGGAGATCCTTGGAGACACAATGGAAGAAAAATTACATCCATCAAGAAATTATGTTCCTGTAATTGATATTATAATATTTCAATTGGACGAGAAAAATGAAGGCATATATGAAGAATTTTGGCATTTGGGAGATTGTGATCAATCCAACCGCTCCATAAAATAATAAGGGCAAGGAAACTACATAGAAGGAAGCAAAGAAGGAGAATACTATGACCTTGAAGTCCCTCATGGATGGAATTCCCATATGAATGAAGGAAAGTGTAGGTCAACACACTTTATCCCAGGATCTATGGTTCAAGTTAGAAAGTGCGTATCAGAAGGAAAGACCAGAAACAAAAAAGACAGATCAAGAGTCAAAAGACAATCCCCCAAAAGAGTTCAATCAAGAAGAAGAAAAGAAAGAAGAGGACTCCAGTAAAGGTATGGATTCTTTTGATTGTAACGATATCATGTGTGATTAAATTTACAAGGTTCTTGTCAAATATGAAGAAGGCTTATCAAAAGATACAAAACACATAAATCTCGCTTTGATAAGTATTAATCACATAGCAGATCGGGTCATCAACATAGTAAATATGAACCATAGGGAATTCAAAAAGTTTAGAAACAAAATATTGGATTCTTTGAATGAATATGGGAAGAAGACCATTATAATGAGTGTATTGCTTGTGAATCTCAAACAAAATGATACAAAGTTTCAGGATTAGTTGAAAGACAATGATGATGAAGTTGAACAACTAAAGACTAAATTGATCAGTCAAAAGGAAGAAGAAGAATATCTCGGTGAAGAATTAGAAGAGATTGATGAAACTGAAGAGGATGATAATGAATTGAAGAATCAGCTAGAGGAATCCAAAAGGATAAAATAAATATTGAAGAATCAACTGGAAGAAAAGGAGCAGACAATCCAGAAGCTATAGATGGAGGTAGTTGGTCTCAGAAAAAAGGTGAAAATAATGATGATTTAATCAAGTTTAAGGACAATTCAATTTTCCTAGATAAGATATTGGATTTCCAAATATCTCCTTGTGACAAGACTAGTCTTAGTTATAGGAAGGAGAAATAAAAATATCAAGGTGACACTTGGTCTCCTAAGACTCTAGAAGCAGGTCCTTCAACATACAAAGTTTCTCCCTTTGCACCTGCACATGACAACAAGGACTTTGGAAGTTCAAAAATGCAACAAGGGGTTAGGTTTATTTCTCAAATAAAACTCGGAAAAGAAACAACTCCAAGATGGAAGCAATGTACCAGGTATGAAAGTGGATTTAATGGTTATTGTTATTTTTGTTCTAACTTTGGTCATAAGGCTATGGATTGTAGACTCTACAGAAGAAGAAGTAATGGAATACCAAATAAAAAAGTTATATGTTGGACATGTAACCAAGCTGGACATATAGTTACCACATGGCACACATTGAGATCCTACACTTGTAGTGCACATGGTCACAATGCCCAAGAATGTGGAAGTCAAAGAAGTCAACCGATGAAGAGTATTTCCTACACATCAACAAAAAGAACAAGTTAACCTTGGAAGACCAATGCATGAAGATTTAAATATCATAAGACAAATGCCTACAGTCAGCGACACTCTTAGGTATGGAGAAATGAAGTTTATCAAATAAGTGTTGGAATTTCCAACATCTTAGTGAGGTGTTGGAAATAAGAAGAGACTAGTATTGGACAATGAATAAAATATGTGAATGCAAGAGATGACGCATTGAAGGTTTTTTCTCTTGTTGTTTAGGGAACATGCTCGAGGGTTCTAGAGCAAGTAACTTAGTTGATGTGGGAGTTGGTTGGGAGGAACAACTTCTCCACTTTTGTTTTCGCAACATTGGTGCCAAGTTCATAATTTATGTTTTAATTTTTTGTAGAATGTGTTTAAATCCTAAATCTTAAGAATATTAATGTAGAATCTAGTTTGTTTCCAGTTAGTCTACTGATGGTATGCTTGAATAATTTAGAATTCTGATTCCTTTTAAAATTTGATTTCTGTAGCTAATGGATTTAAAATAATCTATTTCTAGATTGTATCATGTAATCTTAAAGTTAAACCATTTATTATCTATTTGAATTATTTAATTTCAAAATTATCTCTTAGTCTGTATTTATGAATATGAATGAAGTATGGATCTCTAATATTGTTAGGAATCATTTTTTTTTATCATATTTACACCACTGTATGGTTCCATAAAAACTTATAGGTATACACGAATATAGTGCTATTCAAATTCTATATAAATAGAAGTATTTAGGATATAATTCCTATTTATAGTATATATCTGCATTATTCATTGTATACAAATGGCTTTCACTTAAAAATTATACAACTTATAGGTTCACAAGTAAAGTATTCAAATCGACTAAAGTATACATATAAAATCATGAAAGTGTGATACTTCTATCCTAAGTATACATACAGAGAAATAACAAATTTAAATCACAAACAAAACCATTGATCAACTTAACAAGAATATAGAGACATGATTTCAATCATGTACAAAGATAGTGGAATTGAATCTATTAAGGTATTTATTTAACAATCCTATGACAAAAAATCATAAGAATTATAATAATACAACTATGAAATTGTTGCTCCTAGTATTGGTGAAATGAAATATACGAATTGAAGATCCACAGTCTATATCACAACAATTATGCAAAGATTCCAATACTATTCTCAAGCACAAAATTAAACCAATTAACACTTGAATATATCTCACAATCACTATAGAGGAATTATGGATGCTTGATTACAATCGAATCTAGTCAAATCATAATTTTAAAATAATAAAGAAACATTCAGATGATAAAATACATTATAGATATTGTGAGATCGAATCGCCTTACAGTAATTAATGAAATTACAGAGTGGTGAAAACAAAAATATGGATCCCAGATCCTATTGTTTTAACATCTTCAAAATATGCATAAGATAGTAACAAATCAACCAAAACTAAATCGAGGATCGACTGATATGCTAGCTACTATCATGACATCGAAATCCCAGTCACTAAGACTAGTATCGATATCATCGATAGCCAATTAGTAATAATACAAAACCTTAACAGACCCAATGGGTTGTTTCATTAAACATAGCCAACATCGTATTTATAGTGTTGTAAGTCCACATCCTGGCTACCCTAACTTATACAGAGGCAGATCCTCGTTAAAACATACAGTTATCACTATTGTTCTCATCACATGATCCTAGTACTCTTATTTATTTTAAAGGTGAAACCATAAAACAAAATGTAATGTTTTCCCACAGTCGTAAGACCATCAACGATGGAAGCCAAAGGGTTTATCCCAATCAACACATGAACAATGAAAAAATGAAACGATATTAGATATTACACAATAGAAGTCCAACGTTCCATTCTTGTAAACCAATATGAATATATATATATATATTATAGAGTGGTTGTAATACCATCATCGATGGATTCCACCATAAAATTGAAATACCAACAGTAAAAATAGTATGGGAATAAGACCCGTAAAGGCCACCCAAACCCTATGAGGGCTTAAACTAAAATATTACTTTACATTAAAATGCCATGGTATGGATAAAGATTCGACACAAACCTAAGAAGGGTTTCATAAAACCATTTATGAAATCAAAACCAAAAAACCACTTATCTTGTTAACCAATGCAGCTACCCTTGGGTCCCTCACGAACATTGTCCATAATGACTTGCAACCACAATTTTGTTGGGTCATCATTGGGCCACAACCTTTACAAATATTTGGAAAGCAAAACATAATTCTAAACCAGTGTAGAGTGCCTTACCTGGGTGTTTGGAAACACAGGCCTCGGAGGAGGTGACTATGTTTCCTCCCTCTCTTGTGCCAAAACATGCAAATTATATTTGCACTCTATTATCATCACATTGCAATTTTTTATTTAAAACCAGTAATAAACTTAAACAGGTTTGAAGCTTACCTTGGCATTTGGGAAGGAGGGTCACGTGTCGGCTCTTCCTAGCACGCTTATCCCTCTGCAGCCTTCATTCATCGAAAAGTATATCAGACAAATCATTTTGAAACTATCCTTTGCTAACCCATTACATTGCAGAAGGAGAGTATCAAGTCGAGGGTTACATGTTGGAGAAGACTATTCACGTGTTGGAGGTTTGGTAGGTTTGTTGGAGCTTCAGTTGGATTGGAAAGCCATTGAGAAAGAATAGGAAGTCCAGGTTACCTCGGAAAGAACAAGAAAAAAATCCATTAACACTATGGAAACCAAGTAGGAACAACACAGAGCAGAGCTCGACCCTCAATCGACCTCTGACAAGCGACAACACCAAAATGTGATCTCAGAAAGAGTAAAGACATTTACAAAACCATACAAAACCTTAACGATCTCACCATCTAGGTGTAAGGGAAATATTCCATTCTGTTTTCCCTCGTGGACCTAGCTGTGCTGCAAAATCACAGCTAAGACATGTTTAAATATAAAAAAAAAGTACCATTTATTACATGACCAAATCATTGCGAATCCAAACCTTGAATATTTATTTAAATTCCAATTGTATGATTTATGCCTTGGAGCATAAAAAACCTTATAACATTACAAAACAACCTTTGCATTGAACACCAATATAGGTCAACATACCATTTCCACGATAACCATATAATATTTATTCATAATACAAATATCTTCCAAAGGTCACCAAATGTTAGCATTTAAGAAATTCAAGTGTGACCTAACTAGGAAATTAAAATTCCTAGTGTGTACCATAGCCACTGGTTTCCTCCTTCAAGCATTAATGTCTCGAGGATATCAAAGCCTCGAGATCCATGAATCTAATGGAAGATGATATAAACTTTCAGGTGTTAACTAATGGGAATTAAGATATTAATGTGTGCAACATAATTATGGCACAATAGATAAGTATTATGATTTTTAAGCATGAATTCTGATATATGTATATATATGAAAATGTTCAATGTTATAAATCCAAGTGAATTGTGTTCATGGTTAGTGAATGGTTTTTAACTAAAGGGAATTAGGATAATAATGTGCACAACAAAATTATGGCACGACAGAGAAGTATTATGATCTTGAAGCATGAATTCATATATATATATATATATATATATGCAAATTTTCAATCTTATAAATCCACGTGAATGGTTGTTCGTTGTTAGTAAATGGTTGTTAACTAATGGGAATTAAGATACTAATGTGCACAACATAATTACTTTTTTTTCCATAGAAAAAAATTGTAAATTTTATTTACATTCTTCAGATGGATCCAAAGTTCATTCTCACAAGATAATTCTCAAAACCTAAACTTATTAGAAAATCAAGATCATACACAATAGGATTTGAACTCGAAATCCGATGTCATCCGACATTTCATACGGATGTATTGGAGAGAAATCACTAAAAATAATGCCAATCAAAAATGTTTTATAGCACCGTCGAATATCCGACATAGCAGGCATCAGATATCTGACCCCCAGAGTGTCGTATATCCAACCCTTAAGCATCAGATATCCAATGTTCTGAGGTCGGATATTTGATGGTATGGTGTCAGATATCCAATGGTATGTGGACCCAAAAGTTTCAAATATCCAACCCCTTAGCGTTAGAGATCCGACGGGATGTATAGGTTTTGTTTTAAAAAACAAATTGTAAGGTTTACATGATTTTCAATTTATGGTCCCATATTTTCAACGGTAACTATGTTCAAGGTGTTGAATATCCGATGCATGGCCATTATAAATATAAATTGTTTTAAACATTTCAACATGTTTCTTTTAGAAGTGATAGACGATTTGTGAAAATTATTTGTTCCTTGACGGATGCTCACAGGAATTGTTTTATTCTTCAATGGGCGGTTGTGGGAATTTTTTTTTTCATTGACAGAAAGTTTGTCGGGAATTTTTTATTCTTCGACTTCTCTCTGTTTTGAAAAAATGTTAATGCATGTAACTTGATTTTTTAAGATAACCGGTTATATTCATTAACGAAGTTTTTGACAAAATGTCAAATAGAAATATTTTGGATCCAAACGAAGACAACCGACAATTGCTTGCTAGACTATGGGATGCAGCGAAACGAAGGGGTGATGGAAAATGTTATTGTCTATGTACTCAATGCAGGGGATTTAAGAGGAGAATAATATTGATCTCAACATCCATAAAACATTGCAGGGAACATGGACATGCTGAGGGGGGGAACAGATATCGTCCATCTGTAGGTTTAGCATTATAAAATTTATTATATTCATTTTTTTATGTAATTGTATGTATTATTTTTATTTTTCATATATTAATGTATATATATTGATGTTTCCATGTATTTATATTAAAGGAAAGACTCCCTATATTATATCGTCCAGAGGAAGTGCTTTCAAAATAAGTTCAGGATCAGGATCATGGAGCGTGTATGTTTAATGGAGAACAAATTAATGATCATATTGAACAATATGATCATACCGATAATGTAATTGAAGATGATGGTACAAATACATTGATCCATGATTCATTTAATGTTAGAATGGATGATGACAATGACGTTGATAATGAAAATGATGATGACTTTGATGATGTTGACGATATACTTTTCCTTGATAAGGAATATGAACCCTTTTATGAAGGCTCCAAAACAAATCTTCTCTCTACTATATTGTTGATAATGAACTTGAAGGTTATGAATGGTCTTTCAAACATTGCAATCACACAGATGCTAAGGTATGTAAAATAATCCATCACATATATAGGATCGTGATAACGTTTATTTGTATTCCTCTAATAATTGTATTGTTAACTCATTATTGATCATCGTACGGATGAAGCATGTTTTGTTAATATTATTTATTTATTACATTAACATTTTTTTTTATTTTTTTGTAGCTTGATAGTTGAATTTTTTTTACCACCATAAAATATTTTACCTCGCACATATAGATATTTATCTTCCATCATGAAATATATTGGAATGCATTATGAATCAATTCATGCATGCCCTGATGACCATGTTATATATTATAATCAGCATGAATTTTCAACAGAATGTCTGGAATGTCATGTAAGTAGATATTGTACAGATAATGTAACAAAAAAGGTTCCTCAAAAGGTTCTTCTTTATATTCCCATCATTCCACATTTGCAACGACTACTCAGGTGAAAAAACATAGCACAATTTATGGATTACCATGCCAGGAACAAAAGTCAAGATGATGTTATCCAAATTCCTGCAGATGGTTCTGCTTTTAGAGATATGGAGGAAAAGTGGCCTCACTTTAAAGAAGAACCACGTAATCTTAGGATTTCTTTGGAATCAGATGGTGTTAATCCATTTGCACAAATGAAATCCATTTACACGGTGTGGCCTATTTTTGTTATCAACAATAACATTCGTCCATGGTTGTCAATAAAGAGGGAGCACATAATGTTGTCGATGATTATTCCAGGCTTTTTTGTCGAAAAATGTTTTATTTATAATGTAGTTGTGGCATCTCATTTGCTGTATTATTTTTCTTAATTTCATATATATATCTATTATTTTACTCTTGTGCATGGTTTATATATCTTAATGGTTCTCATAATGATATATTTTATATGTACTTCAAATGAATCAGGTAAGTTCAAAGTCAAAGATATGAATGTATACATAAAACCTATTATAGATGAGCTATTGAAGTTATGAAATGGCATAACTATGTATGACGTATCTAGACCAATGTGAAAAAGGCAATTTCAATTCCATGCAATGGTTGTATGGAAAATACATGATGCCCCTGGGTTAACCTCGTTTTGTGGTTTGTAATTTTAAGTTCCACTTTAATTGCATTTAATGATATGGAGTAGTTAGAATAGTTTATATATGAATATATTTGACATAGATATTCCATATCTAAATATTGTAGGTCTTCAGACAAAGGGTAAATTTGCATCTCCAGTTTGTGGTCCTAAGATAAAATATCGTCATTCAAAAAACTTAAGAAAGGAGGTGTTTGATGAGTGAAGGAATTTCCTCTCTAAGAATCACATGTATAAAACAACTGAAAAAAATATTTTCAATGGGAAGTAGGAGATTGCATTAAAACCATGGAGAATGACACCTCACCTTTGGAAGATGCAATACAATAGAAATTGTCATCATGGTACGTATGGATCATCGTATATGAATTGTTATGTATTTTAATTTTTATTGTGAGTTGTTTACTGTAGTGGCCAGATTTGATTTATGATGGAATTTATTTATAAACTAATATTCATGATGTCCATCATGATCATCAAGGAATTAATGGGCTTCCACAAGGAATGAAAAGTTATCCTATTCAATTCAGCAGGTTGCCCTACTATGAGCACCTACAAATTGCTCACTTGTTTGGTACAATGCATATTGGAAAGAATGTTACTAAAACCTTATGGAGAGTACTAGAGCTAAGGAGGGAGAAAGATAAAGTTGTGAAATCTTGCAAATAAATTCAATAAAGAAACCATGCAACGAAAGACATCATCCAATTTCATACCAACAGATAACAAGTTAATTAAAACTCAATTCCATGGATGTTTATGGAGCAACAAAGCAATGTTGTTAAAGAAGTAATGTGGAAAGATAACAAGTTAATATAAAATCAATTCCATGGATGTTTATGGAGCAACAAAGAAATGTTGTTAAAGAAGTAATGCGGAAAATTAAATTTCCCACTGGATTTTGTGCAAACTTGAAGAATATCATAACCAAAAAAGGTGATTTTGTGGGGTCAAAGCACATGATTGGAATGTCTTCGTCAAGGTAATTATTATAGTTATGTCCATGTAATTTTTTTTTGTCAATTTACTGCGTATATTTTTTTTCTTATTTGTATACTCTTTGTTTAATAAATGGCATCGTTTGTATATTGATACAGTATGTTCTACCTCTCTCTCTCCCAGACAACTTCAACAACAATGTCAAACAAGTTATATATAATCTTGGTAAATACATGAGGTAACTAGTGATTACTTGCATGTTCTTAGTGTTTCTTTAATTCTCCGTATAATTTATATTTTTTTTTTGTGCACTATTTCAGCATATATTGTAATTTAATGTTTATTTTTGTTAAATATAGTTATTGGTTTGCGTCACTTGTAGATGGTTGACATCTAAAGAAATCCATAAAGAATATATAAAGTATTGGAGGAGAGAAATTCCTCGTCTCATGTGTGAAATGTAGAAGCATCTACCATCGACATTTTTTTATGCACATCAACACTACCTCATACACCAAGTTGAGGAGATTGAGCTGTGTGGACCTGTGCACTCAAGGTCCATGTGGATGGTTGAGAGGCACTTGAAATTTATGAAGGGTTTGGTGAGACAATGAGCACATGTTGAGGGTTCTATGATGGAAGTATATATGGTATACCAAAACTTGTTGTATGTTAGTGAATATCTTCATATTTTAGTGTCAATGCTCAATTTACGTTGCATTTGTGATCCGGACTCCAATAACAAATTTGAAGGGGATCAACTGAAGGGGAAAGGTAAATTGAGGAAGCTAAAAGGCAATTATTATCTAGTGGATGTTTATTATATCCTTCATATTCTAATTGTTTTTTCTAGTCATAATTGCTTCAATTAAGAGCATATACTTTGTTCATGATATTTACACCTTTCTTTCATTTTAATGGTTATTGTCATTAAAAAGTTGGTCGGGAATGGGATGCAATTCATTTATACATCACAAACAATATTGATTGGATGAAGGTATGGATTGAATGATGCAAACAATCGGGTCATGGAATATCATGGGAAGGTGTGGCTTCATTGGTAAAAGAAGCACAATGCAATGGAGATAGCAATCTAACAGAAAGGGAAATCGATTTGGCATATGGTGTAAAAGATAAAATTGCAAGCATATAATTAATCAATCCCTCTAAATATTTTATTTTGTAAATTAAATTTTGACATACATGTTCTTCTTTTCCATGTATTGCTGCATAAGGAATGAATGGTTGTGTAATGTTTTTGTGTATTTCTTATTGCAGGTAAAACACCATAATACTATGCTCTATAATGGAGGTAGATATCGGATCAAAAAATTGGATGAAACAAAGAAAACATCAGATTCTGGGGTATCGATTGTCTTTGAGGTTGCTAACGTTTCATCTAGAACTGACCGACATCTAGAAGTCTCAAAAAATCGATACTATGGGTATTTGGAAGACATTATATAGTGTGACTTTAAATCCTTTAAGGTAGTTCTACTCGTTGTCAAATGGTATAGGTTACGATTGAATCAACGTGATCCCGATAGAACTAATATTGAACATGATAATGGATTTACCACGGTAAACACAAGGTTGTTTGAGCCAGGAACAGAGCCCTATGATCTTCCAAGCCAATGTGAAAAAGTATTTTACTCAGAGGTTCCAGGTAAAGCAGGCTAGTGATTTGTTGTGAGACACGATCCAAAGGGAAGGCTGGTAAA
>LPNX011119058.1:204508-212008 GCA_001517045.1 Pseudotsuga menziesii | reverse complement strand
CTGATATGGATTCTAAAGTTTCGCCAGTTTGAGCGTTACAATTAGTGGACAAACCCATCACATTTTTGTTTGCATTCAAATTGGTTTGATTTTTTTTATGTGAGTTATCTCAACAACCGGTTCCCACTAATCTATTAAGCCGACCCCACCCAAATGAGATGCTTAAGGGAGGTTTAGAGAAGGATTCGAGTTCCACCATAGCCACGATAGTTAGAGCTTTTTTTCTCACATGTATGCTCGGTCCATTGGAGAAGGATGAAAATTGGTCGCTTCCTCAAGCAGAATTGCCGAGCCATGTTTTGTTATAAGTAAGAAACTAGAACCTAACCCCTAGTTCATTGAAGATCATTATAAAAGCTCTAGGTTAGAAAGAAACTCGAACCTAACCCAGTATTTTCCAAATTGTAGCGATAACAGGGGTTTTCCAGAATTTAGCCAAATGTTATGGATTTCTTCTTTAAGGTGTTTTATTATAGAAACCTTATATTAGAAAGCAACTCAACCTAATGCAGCAATTCCCAAGATCTAAACAACATGAGAGCTTGGACTATACAATATATTTTCATTAAGTGATTGAATGAAGTAATCCACTTACAATAACTATTTTTTCAAAATATTAAATTTTTTTCTACATACTTGTTAATATCATCTTCAAACAAAATTGTCCATGAGGACAGAGTTCAAGAACTCTGTCCACATGAACTATATCTCACGAAAGATAACAAGTGTTCAACAAAGCAATGGTGACGATTCGTGGTATTATGTGTCACAAGTTTATGATGTTGCAACCTAATGAAACATAATACAATGAATCGTCACCATTATTACCCAACACTTATTAGCTATTTTAGAGTTAGTGAATTGAAAGGGGCTAAGTCAACACAAAAAACAAAGGTAATAAGTTTGACTAAATAAACTATTTTGATAATTGTACCTACATCTTCCGCTACATGCATTGCTTGCATGCCTCACCTATCTAGATGTAATATCAACATTATTATTATTGGTATGTGCACCTTCTCTCATTGACAGTCTTCTTCCTATTTATTCTCAAAAACAACTATATTATAGGGCCTTTTCGCATGCCATTTTTTTTCATGCAACTTCTATTTTGTCAATCTTAGAAAGAAACTCGAACCTAACCCAGTATTTTCCAAATTGTAGTGACAACAAGGGTCTTCCAAAATTCTGCCAAATGTTATGGATTTCTTCTTTAAGGTGTTTTATTATAGAAACCTTATATTAGAAAGCAATTCAAACCTAACCTAGTAATTTCCAAGCTCTAAACACCATGAGAGCTTGGACTATACAATATATTTTCATTAAGTGATTGAATAAAGTAATCCACTTACAATAACTATTTTTTCAAAATATTAAATTTTTTTCTACATACCTGTTAATATCATCATCAAACAAAACTGTCCATGAGGATAGACTTCAAAAACTCTGTCCACACGAACTATATCTCACAACAGATAACAAGTGTTCAACCAAGCAACGGTGAATATTCGTGGTATTATGCTTCGCTAGTTTGCGATGTTGCAACCCCATGAAACATAATACCACGAATCGTCACCATTATTAGCCAACACTTATTAGCTATTTTAGAGTTAGTGAATTGAAAGTGGCTAAGTCAATGCAAAAAAGAAAGGTAATAAGTTTGACTAAATAAACTATTTTGATAATTGTACGTACATCTTCCGCTACATGCATTGCTTGCATGCCTCACATATCTCGACGTACTATCAAATATATTATTATTGGTATGTGTACCTTCTCTGAATGACGCTCTTCTTCCTATTTATTGTCCAAAACAACTATACTATAGGGCCTTTTGGCATGACATTGTTTTGCATGCAACTTTTATTTTGTCAATTTAGCATAACTAAAGCACCGAACCTACAAATATACTATCAAAACAATAGAATATCAGTTTGCGATACTATATTTTTCCATTCGGTGATCCACTACCTTTTGTAATACCTTCAACCCTTCAAAAGATAGGGGATAAGAGAAGGTACATGTGGTACCTAACAAGGAGAACCTAGATAATGCATATAAACGAGTCATTAATGGTGATGATAAAAAATAGTTTCACCTTTGAATTGATTCAATTGCCTATAAATAGTGAAGAATCCCTACTCTAGAAATATCATTTCACGAAATAAAACACACCATAATCTAGGCGTAATTTGATAAATGAATGGAAATAACTATCAATGGGCAACAATAATAATAAAACTATACCCATAGATCTTAGTTTAGGGATGTATTGAGGTTTATACCACATATTTGATAGTGTATGCATCCAATACTTCCTAGTTACTTGATCACTAATATCAATTGATATACCATCACTCTTATTCGTAACTTCAATTTTTTCACATTTCTAGTAGCCTACAAATTCCAAACTCTTTGTTTTCACAGAGTTTTTGTGAGGTTATGGGTGCAAAAATAGTGGAGATTGGCATCCTAAGGTTGATATTGGTACCTTCAATTTTTTAGATACCATGATAGTTTTATGGTTGCTAATCCCAAGGATCCTCCTTAATTGATACATCATGATCGTTTTATGGTTGCTAACCCCAAGGGTCGTCAATTGGTAGACGCTCATGTGAAAGCTCACATAGGCCTCAATATCAAATCTAAAAGAAGAAGAAAAATATAAAATTATGTTTAAATTTATGTAAGAAAAATATAAAATTAATTACCATTTTACGCAATATTACATACATAAATATTTTATTATTATAAATTTAGTGTTGCCTTAGGGTTGAAGATTAATATGGGAAAACAAGAATCATCATGACACGCTAAAAGGAATAAATCATCAAATATTATAGACTGATATAAATGTATTTAAAACATTCTTTTCGTTCCTGAATGTGCCAAGTAGCAGATCTTGAAATGCCCGCTCTTCACCACCATGGATTATATATATATATATATATAGGTATGTATGTATGTATATGTATATATATATATATATTCAATACAGAGTAGCACTGAAGAGGTTAAAACATCCACTCTACAGGATCTCCAAGAACTCAACATCATTATTTGTCCATTATTGTAAAGGCATTGTACTAGAAGATTTGCCTGGACTTGTTGATTTCACGGTGAATTTGAACGCACATGATAAACAGAGAGGAGCACTAAGAAAACTACAACACTTTGTAGTAAATCGAATGAGTAGAGATATAATGTCTACAACATTATGCATACATCCTTCACTTGAATGATGTTAGTTCTTGGCGATCATGTATAGTGGATGTTTTTACCTCTTTAGTGCTACTCTATAGTGCATATATATATATATATATATATAATCCATGGTGGTGAAGAGCGGACATTTCACTTGAATGATGTTTCGGTCTTGAAGCAAGTACTAGGTTTTTTGATGTCCTCTATTTTTTATTTGATGATTTTATGCCAATTTTCACTATGTCTATTTTTTTTCCCCTCTTACAATTACCACGATAAGATGACGTTTGTGGTTTACATAGTTGGTTAGCCTTAGAATTATTCCCTCGTGTGAGTGATATTTGATGTTTCCTTGCCATATTTCCATCCCTTGGTTTCATCAAATCATTGAGGAAGGCATGATATACTTAATTTAAGAGCCTTTTGATTTGTGCGAATAGTCTTTTTGGTTATTTCTACTATGGGATTGCCTTAGGGTTTTTTTAGGGTTGAAAATTAGTATGGTATGTTAGTTTTTTTCAACATTTAAGCTAGCAATATGTTAAGATCTTTTCACTGAGAGAATAACAAGTACAACAATCACATAAGCACATCACAAGAGACAAGAGACACAAAGATTTTAGGAGGGGAAACCATAAATGGAGAAAACCCCTCAACTTCCTCTAAGATAGTATCACCACAAGATGAGATCCAAAAACAGTAAGATGACCTCCCAACACAACAGCAGCCTTTTGTCTTCTGTTAAGCCAAAGTATTTCCTTCTCCAAAGGTGTGCCACACTTGAGAGAGCAAGTGATGTAATTTACAAGTGATAAATAGAGAGACACACCCTCTCTATTTATATTAGTCTGTTCACTTAAGTTGCCATTTCACACGTAGGCTCAACCCTAATAATTACTACTCGAGCCTACACCTTAATTAGTGTATAATAACTCAAGTGCCCTGAAACAATGGGGACTTACCTAATGAATTGACATGACTTGATTACATTATTAATCCTCCCGATCGGAACATCGGGGTATGACCACATGACTCAAATGCATAATAGAAACATCTTGAAATAACCATCGGGTTACAATACATAGAAGAATACATTCCGAAGTTACATATACATCAACACTCCCTCTTAACTAGGAAGGTATTCTTTCAACACAATTTTAAGCACTATTCTTCTTCTCTGCATCAAATGGATCATCTTCGTCTTTGAGTCATCTTTGTCTTCAAGTCATCTTCATATTCAAGTCATCTGGATCATCTCTCGATCTAGATCATCATAGAATGGCATCACTAGATCTAGATCATCACTCGATCTGGATCAACATCACTGGACTGGATCTGGATCATCTCTCGATATGGATCTCTGCTGCTGGATCTGGATCATCACTCGATATGGATCTCTCGGAGTCATCATAACTGGATCTGGATCATCACTCGATCTGGATCTCCTCTAGTCATCATCATGTGTGTACTATCTCATCATAGGAATTTCTATAGAGCCAGCCCTTTTTCATGATGGATGTAGGCCTACCCTCATGTAGGTATTCGCCCAGCACTTACATCTGACCTTGTCGTCAGAAAGGCATGCCCAGCACTCACATCTGATCATGTAGTAAAATACAATCCCATCAGAAAGGCCTAGCACTCACATTCACCAGCATGGTAGGCACAATCAACTACCATCTGT
Source organism: Pseudotsuga menziesii (assembly GCA_001517045.1). Lineage (NCBI taxonomy): Eukaryota > Viridiplantae > Streptophyta > Pinopsida > Pinales > Pinaceae > Pseudotsuga > Pseudotsuga menziesii. Next base: position 207,120 of record LPNX011119058.1, on the reverse strand, counting down.
GAAATGGCTCAGCACTTACATCTGACCTACTCATCAGAAAGGCCCATCCATCCAGACAAAAACACATTCTATCACAGTGATGGAAGACTCCCACCCAGAAAAGAACACATCCTATCACAGTGGTGGAATATTTCTCCACTTTCATCCAGACAATAACACATCCTATCACAGTGATGAAAGACTCCCACCCAGACAAGAACCAATCCTATCACAGTGGTGGAAGATTTCTCCACTTTCATCTAGACAAGAACACATCCTATCACAGTGATGAAAGACTCCCACCTAGATAAGAACCAATCCTATCACAGTGGTGGAAGATTTCTCCACTTTCATCCAGACAAGAACACATCCTATCACAGTGATGAAAGACTCCCACCCAGACAAGAACCAATCCTATCACAGTGGTGGAAGATTTCTCCACTTTCATCCAGACAAGAACACATCCTATCACAGTGATGAAAGACTCCCACCCAGACAAGAACCAATCCTATCACAGTGGTTGAAGATTTCCTACACTTACATCCATCCAGACAAGAACACATCCTATCACAGTGATGGAAAGGCTTGCACTCACATCTGATCCTATGAGAACACATCTCTGTAGTCATATCAGAATGGCCCCCAGTCCTCCTTGACTAAGCTACCTGGTAACTGACCAGGCACCTCCACTCTCCTAGAGAATGGCAGTTTCCCTTACATCCGACCTGCTCGTCGGAATGGCCAACACTCACATCTGACATGGAAGGAACTAAATCCTTTAGCCATGAATAGAATGGTTCAGCCCTTACATCTGATCAAGTGGGAACACATCCCTCTGTCATATCAGAATGGCTATACAGTACTGCACTGAATGATCCTGGTAACTGACCAGGTGCCTCCATTCCTAGAATGGCAATTGCCCTTACATCTATCCTACTCGACAGAATGGCACAGCCCTTATATCTGTCCTCCTCAATAGAATGGCTCAGCCCTTATATCTGACCTTCTCGTCAGAATGGCTATAAATCTCATATTAGTCATGGAAGGAACCAATCCTCTCACCATGATGGAATGTCTCAGCCCTTACATCTAACCATGGAAGGAACCAATCCTCTCACCATGTCAGAATGGCTCTGGGTCTCAACATTGTCTCTGGGAGGAAGCCTCGATCTGGAGAACACCAAGTCTCTCTATGAAGTACTCGAACTTCAGCCTAGCCAATGGCTTCGTCAATACATCAGCTATATGTTCCTCCATCGCAACATACAGGAGCTTCACTGCTCCTCTCTGCACCATATCCCTGATATAGTGATATTTGATCTCAATATGCTTCGACCTTTCATGGAACACTAGATTCTCGGACAATTTCACACAACTCTGGTTGTCACAGTGTATACAAGTAGCATCCAACCGGAGATCAAATATATCAGACAGTAGCTTCCATAGCCATACTACCTCACAACTAGCTGAACAAGCTGTGACATACTCTGCTTCAGCTGTACTCAGTGCCACACAGGATTTATTCCTGCTAAACCAAGAGATCACACCTGATCCCATACTGAAGCAACATCCCGAAGTACTCTTACTGTCGATGGCACTGCCTGCCCAATCTGAATCAACATAACCCTCCAGGTTAATCTTCTGATTCGCATCATACTTGATCCCATAATCAATTGTACCCTTCAGGTACCTCAGAATATGCTTTGCCGCAATCAAGTGAACACTTCTCGGATTTGTCAGGTATTGGCTCAAAGTGTTCACAGCAAAGCAAATATTTGGTCTCGTGTTCGTCAAGTACATCAATGACCCAATCATCTGACGATACATCGTAGCATCAACCAACTCTGAAGTAGTATCACTCAATGGCTTTCGGTTTGATGCCATAGGTGTAACCATGGCCTTGCAGTCCATCATCCCGAACCTCTTCAGGATCTCTACTGCATACTTCCCTTGTCCAAGGAAGATTCCATCTGTACTCTGCCACACCTCCATACCTAGAACAATAGTGCATCGACACATAACAGGAGCATCACTGGTCTTCCACCTTCAACCTTGGATCAAAGGTTGGAATCCACTTTACTCTCAGTAAAGCCTAGAATCATCAGTAATCTACCCATCCTGTCGTACCATGTCGAACCTCAGGATCTTCTGCAATCACTCCCTCTGAAGCGGAGCATCATACTCCCTCTGTCTTCTGTACTCTATGCACTGAAACATTCTGTACTGTAGTGACAAGTAGTATCCATCTAGGATCACTGGATACTAAGATCCTCTATCTTGAAATTCTTCAAAAGCTCATCTTACAGCCATCTGTGAGCTTGTCATCCTCTATCAACCTTGTAGCAAAGGTTAAGATATTCATCAAGCTCATCATGTATGTGTTATCCCATGGGTGTCTTCTGAACTTGTACAAGGCCTTCTTTCTTTTGCACACATGATTATGCATGTCATGTGACTTCACTTCTATTAGCTGTAAATATTTCTTCGTAGACTATTCCTTCTCTTTGTGAGAAGCCTCATGCTACGAATCTTGCTTTGTATCCCACGATGTTTCCATCTACTGCATGATGGAACTATGAACTTTTCTTCAGGTCTCGATACTATGCCCAGACATCATTCTTATTGAACTGATA
>LPNX011119058.1:107828-199320 GCA_001517045.1 Pseudotsuga menziesii | reverse complement strand
TGAAGCAAGTACTAGGTATTTTGATGTCCTCCATTTTTTATTTGATCATTTTATGCCAATTTTCACCGTGTCTGATTTTTTTTTCCCCTCTTACAATTAACAGGATAAGATTACCTTTGTGGTTTAGATAGTTGGTTAGCTTTAGAATTATTCCATGGTGTGAGTGATATTTGATGTTTCCTTTCCCTTTTTCCATCCCCTTGGTTTCATCAAATCATTGAGGAAGGCATGACATGGTTAATTTAAGAGCCTTTTGATTTGTGGGGTATAGTCTTTTTTGGTTCTTTCTACTATGGGATTGCCTTAGGGTTGCCTTAGGGTTGAAAAATAGTATGGGAAAACAAGTTAATGTTTCCTTAGGGTTGAAAATTAATATGTGAAAACAAGCATCATCATGAATATACATACTAGATCGACATAAAAATTTGTTTCATAGAGCAGTATGGGTGAACAATAGAAGACTACAAATCAATGATAAGTTAGGGATAATCTTCATTATAAAAGGACCTTTGGGTAGGAAGAATAGGGCATCAATTCATCCTCCATTGGAGTCCTTCAACCATTCATCTCGCTCCCCTTCGTTCGTAGGTCTCAAAATATTTAATTTGGGAACAAAGTACTTATAGAGTTTGATCAAAGCCATCAGCTGTGCAAGATGATGAAAGTAAGGATATTGTTTCATGTTTCACTTTTGTTGTCAAAAGTAATACTAAAAAGTTAGGAAGTACCAAAGCTAGTCATTATGTGCACGTGGACTTAATGTAGGGAGAGAAGTCATGTCTACTTTTTTGTTCTTGAATGGGAGAAATGATGAAACCACAATAGTGGTTTATAGATGGAAATCATGTAATGGAAAACATAGGGCAATTGTCAAACATTGGGAAGAATCATTGCACTGATAGGGGCCCTAAATGTAGAACAAACTTGGTATTTTAGGGCCAACTGGGGTTGTTACTTCTCTTGTCCACAGCTCCAGATATTTTTAGGGTTGGTTTGTGACCTGCAGCTGCAAGGAAAGCCACCAAAGACTATTATTTGCTATTGATATCCTTTAAGAGACTGTTAAGAATCACCTAAAGCACAATCCAACTTGGTTTATAGGGTCTGAAATTAAATGGTATTGGTTTTAGTTAGGTTTGTTTACCCACTTTTTGTGAAGAAAAAGCAGCCATAATTCATGATACTACTATAAATTGTTGTTTAGGAAGTTGGAATAGCCCTTATTTATTTCCAGAATGAAGGTTGAGGCTGTTGGAGGGCCTTGGCCTGCTCTTTATGTCCATATTTGTGCCCAGAATTATTTGTTAATGTCATTTCAACCCTCAAATTCAACCAAACATTTCTCAAAGCCTATTTTTCTGTTGTTTGTCACTTTTCATAGGGCTATTCATGCCTAGAAGTTCCTTTTAACCTTCCAATTTGGCCCAAATTTAGAGGTACGCTTGTTTGGTGATGGATAAGTTCACAAGGGTGCCCAAGATGGTGAAATAGGGTTGCTTCATACCCTTTTTTACTATCAAACAGGTTTGTTTGTGCCCAGAATTCATGTGGATGCTAATATAAGGCATATGAATGAGATTTTAGGGTTGCTTTCACCCACATATTTCTCATTTTCACAGCCAGAATTGCAAAGACCACCTCCTATTGCCATTGATCATCGTATTTTATTGCTGCAATGTGACAAGATCTGAGAGTTGGCCTATTTATAGCTGATTTGAGATTCTTTACTATTTGTTGTGACCTTTATAATGCTCCCAATGTGCTCATATTTGTCCCTTTGATGCTTATACTTGATTCTAGAGTTGTTTATGCCCATAGGAATTCCCACCATTTCTCCTAGTGCAACATTGAAAATGCCAAGTTTGTTCTAGAATCCCTAAATAGGGCCAATTCACCTCAGTGTACTGGTTTATTTTTAGAGGAAGGCCTTCTCTCATTATTTGAGGAACATTCAGCCTTCCAGACACATGAATAAGGGTAGTGTTTATCCCTACCAAAGGAGAAAGTCGTCATTTGAACCATGCTTACACTCTTTTATACACCATTTCATGAGAGATATTACATGCTTGGAGGTTACTCATTGAGCTGGCCCACTTGGAAGGTTGTTCACATGGTTCATGCCCTATTTTGTGAAGAACATTTGTGTATTTGGGGGCTGCTTTATAGATTGACTATTTTTCACATGGGTGGCATCTAGGGCCTACAAAGCAAGTTGCATTTTACTCCAAATAGTGTTATGATGTATATGAATCCTACAAAGCTAATTGACTTGATAATGAAGTAGGTTTATAGTCTCGATGCTTATATTTCTAGGTTAATTTTTTTTTTGAATTTAAGTGTCATGTGTGTGACCTATGCATTCCCACATTCACTTGGTCAATTTAGTATGGATTGGGATGAATTGACCATTTTTTTACCGATCCATTCAGTCATACCCTAATTTGTTTGGTTTGGTACCAAACTTGTCACTCGAATCATTTCAAAGGTCAAGTCAGCTCGGTTGGCGATCAACTCGGTTGACTCGACCACCTTGGTAGAAACACACTTGATCAAATCTGCAAGTATTATTGTTGAAAAGGGGGTAGGATAGTAAAAGGAAAAGGCAATGTTAGGAAAATTAAATGCAAGCAATAAGTGAGAATGGATAATTGTATGTAACTAAAAGAGAGGTATACATAAGAATTTTCAGGGCATACATTAGATTTTTTTAGAGTTTCTGGTGCACTGTTGTAGGAATTCCACTATGCAAATAAGGCATTGACTTGATAGTCACAATCCCATTAGTATCATAAATTATGGGAGAGATCATAAAAAGATCCCTACACAAATATTAACTGATAAGTATGGTTTTGGTGTTTCATTTGGAGAATAAAATCCTATAACAATAGTTTCTATTATGACTCTTAAAGGGTCCTAAATGAGATCTGTGCACTTTTAGGCCCTTCAACTTTCAAGCAAAAGAAGCCATAAACAACAAGTATGTGCACCCTAGAAAACATGGAAATGATCATAAAACATATTAGGTAAAATGGATAATCATGTACAACATCACAACATCATTCATGGGAAAACTAAAATCCACTTACAACCATCAAAAGTAAGGGTTACAACAACAATGAGTGTAGAGTAAGGAGAAAGGAGTGGCCATGAAAATGAATAATCGGGCCAATATAGAGTGGAAAAGTGACCAGCTAGAAGTTTGGAAGAGAATATTAATCAAGATTCCTTGAAAAAGGAACTCATGTCAAAGATGCTTTTTGATGGAAGTGACCAACATACCAACTCTGTATCACTTCTATCCGAAGTAAATGTAGATGAATGTGAAGATATGTTCTTTGAAGGAGATAGTCCATTAAAGGAGAACCTCAAGGTTTTGTATAGACATATATTGGCATAAATTGCAGTGTTATATTTGATGCATATGCATAACAGATCATCTCAAGCTTGACAACGTTGAATGTCCAAAGTACAATGACCAAAAGCATACATATGAAGCTTATAAAGCCTTCCCAATTCATGTCTATGCATGATATGCTATTGCACAGGGGTTTGGCACATCTGATGCTTGTATGCTATTGCACTGTGTGATCATTGTACTATTGCAATGTGTGATTTCCATGCATGATGAATATTTAAAATTATATGCATCTACCATTCTAGGTGAAAATTTTGAAGGATAAATGGAGTAATCTGAAGAAGAGTAATTACTGAAGCATATACATACATGGATTAATTAATTATGTCTATCTTGTTCCCAATCTTCCTCTTTGGAGGAAAACTGCTTGGAATCTCATGTGTAATCTCAACATATCCTTCTAGCATTCTACTCAATTATACTAATACTTCCTTCATAGTGTCACATTTTTCAACATTATTGGACTTTATGCCCTCTAAGAATATTATTTGCACCATTTCATAACACTCCTCGGTATCCTTTATTGCATTTATGAAGTTCTTTGTAAATAACATAACTTCTCTCTGGCCCTTATCTTTAATTGACAACTAAATTATTTTTCTATCCTTTATAATGTCCTGATTTCTTCTCAAGTGATTTATATCTCCATTGGTCATCCACAAACTACTTATATTTTACATTTTAGTCCTTCGGTTGAATTGGAATTGAGCATGCATTTTATTTATATATTTGATGAAATGATTCTATATCATCACTCATTTGGACATGTTGAGTGAAAATCTATCATATCTAAAACACTAATTAGATTATTTTGATGCATAAAATTCAATCATCCCTAGCAGAGTGTGTGCTCTAAAATGAAAAGGATATATAGAAGCATACCATAATCATATGTCATAAGAGTTGTCAAGTAAAGAACTGTAAATGAAAGGGATATAGATTATTTACATATTTAATGGAATAATCTCCACCATTATTTGTGTGAAGGATATTGATCCCCTTACCCGATTGTTTCTCTGCAAGTGCTTTAGAATCTTGAAGAAAAGAAAACACATCAGCTTTGTGTTTTAAGAAGTAGAACCCTATGTATATAGAGATGTTAACAATAAAGGTTAGTACCAGGCCTGGAAATTGATGGCCCGTAGAACATTTTTTCACTTTTTAGACGTATTTGACAACTCTTTAAAAAATTAAAACGTCATAGATGACAGACATATAAAAATTCAAACTGTAGATTTGACATTTACTAGTTTATATCTCTCATCATAAATATTAATAATGGCTCTAGATGCATGTTTTCTTCATTTGAACCATAGATCTCAAGTTATAGTGTTCTTGTTCAAGTTAGAATTTCTCTGAGTTTTTGTTTTCTTTATGTATGATGTTGTCTAAGGATGAAGGTATTTATGTATATGACCATTGTTCTTCTATTTCTGTGTATAGAAATGGAACAATATATAGGGCTCCTGAAAGTGGCCGTAATAAGGGAACCAATCTAGTTGAATCAGATTTTATGAATATCTCTAATCCTTATGTGGTGGTCAGCCTGGGTAACCAAGTGCGTGCCATTTCTCATTTTTTTTTTGCTTCAATTCTGAACATTTTTCATATTTTTATGGTGTAAAAGCTGGGCTAGATTGGGGTTTGCAATTTTTCAATTCGATTTTGTACTTGTGTTTTGTTTTTTTAATTTTACTATTCGTGGAAAGGGAAAATAAAGAACACTAAGAATCTGGGTGGGGTTGGGGTTTGCACTTTAAATTTGATTCTACACTGATTTATTTTAAATATTTTAACCAGGGAAAGGGGTAGAATAACCTAGGTTGGGCTTTGCATTTTAAATTCGATTTTACAGTGATTTATTTTAAATTTATTAACCAGGGAAAGGGGTAAAAACACCTAGAATGCCATTTATTTTAAGTTACAGTAGGGAAATAAGTAGAAACACCTAGAATGCCATTTTTTAATTGCAGGCTACTTGTAGCATGCCATTTTTTTCTAATCATGAGCACTACAATCCACAAGCTTATTATTAAGGCTGTTGGTTTGATTCTTGTCCCAGGGGCTATGATTCTGCCGACGGCTTGTTGGTCGGGGATATGATTTTTTCCATGGATTTTGTTATGGTTTCTCTCTTATAGATAATGGGTAGGCCTTTAATAACTTGCTAGATACTTTGCTAGCTCTTTTAATTACTTCCTGGATACTGGCTAGCTTTAAAATACCAAAGTCTATAGTAGCACTTACTTCTTACCCAATTAATTTAGTTGACAATCATAAATTTAAAGTAAACATAATGTGAAAGGCTTGAAAAATCCAAGACCGTCATTAAATTTCCATTTGATAGGAATAATAGATTTGAATTTCTAGGCCTGGTTAGTACGTATATTTATTTATTCATAGATAGGTGAGGAAAGGGACTAGTAATGTCACCGGGCACATAATCAAGAAGCGATGTGGCTCTCTTAGCCTTTCCTTTCTCAATTCTCTCTTCAAGGTGCCTACCAAGAGTATATATTAGACAAACTCGATATAAGAAGGATATAGGTGGAAACCCCACTATCCTGTCTTGTTTGATTAATTGATGCAATCAATGTAAGTTAATATGCACAAACATATCATGCCATAACTTACTAACATCATTAGAATGCATTAACAAAGCTAAAGCAGGAGTTTTAAGAAAAAACTTTGCAAAAACATCCAATTTATTTTTGTGATCAACTTTTCTAAGTGAAATCTTTCATTTTTGTTTTTGTTAAATCTACCAACATGCATTGCTTTTCCAACAGTGTTCCGTCGCTTCTGTCAAACATCTGACACATAAAGGCGATGCTCGACCAATGCTTTGTATTAACCTTCCAACGGAAGTGCCATGACTCCGACACTTCATCTCGTCGGATGACCGACGCATCAAGTGTCAGTGGGCATCAAAAATCCGACGCATTCTGGATAAAACACCGATGACATTGCCATGACTCCGACGCTTCTACTTGTCGAAAGGATGAACCTTCAAGTGTCAGTAGGCGTCAGATTTCTGACGGTTTATGCAAGTTTTGATTGACACTTTGAGAGAGAAAACTGTCGAATAGTCGACACCATGGTGTGTCGGATCTTCGACCCACTTTGGTAGCATGTCGAATATCCGATGTTATGCCACCAACAGTAAAAAAAAGTGTATGTGTCGAAGATGTGACAGAGAAGTGTTGAATTTCTGACATGCAAGGTATCAGATTTTGGGTTGAAATTCTGTTGTGATAGTATTTCAAGATACATGCTGATCATGCATATAACATTCATCAATATGGATCAAAATGTCCATTATCATATGATAATCAATAATTCTCAAATCCAAAAACGTTTTACAAAATCTCAAAAAATATGTTGTTCATGCATATAGACATGTTGTTCATGCATAGACATGATGTTCATGAATATAGACATGTTGTTCATGCAAAACTGTGGTTCATATATATAGACATATATATATATATCTTTACTTCACCACTGCAACCAAAATATGTTGTTCTGTATTGACATGATGATGATGCCATGTTGTTCATGCTGTTTGGAAAAAAAACATGTTGTTCATGCAAATAGACAACAATATATATTTACCTCACCATTGCAACCATATTGAAAACATATAGTATAATATGTTCAATTATATCGATCATATAAACAACATCAAATATGTTGTTTCATCACCAACATTGTCCAAAATATTGAATGTAGTCACGTAAGAAACTTCACCACACTAAATCACCACACTACTAACCCCATCAATAGGCCCATTCAAAATATCTGGTAAGTATGATAATTTCTTGAAGCTCGAAACTCTTTGATATGCCAGAAACCTTCCATAATAGACGCTCCATCTTTTGCTAAGCTATCTGCATGAGAATTTCTTTCATGATAAATTTGCTTGAGCTCCACATATTCAAACATATCTGAAAGTCTGTTAACTTCCTGTAGAATCTGAAAAAGCTCTAAATTTCACATTATGTACTTACCACTAGCCCAATTAATGACTAACTGGGAGTCACCAAAAATCCAGATATTAGCGATATTATTCTTTCTAGCCAATATAAGTAGAAGATTTAATGCACAGAGCTCAGCAGAATTGTTAGTACGAACCCCTAAACCAACTTTAAAATAAAAATAATGTTCATTAGTAATGTAAAGCATACCTCCTGCTCCACAAGTTTTTTGTTCACTAGTTGTCGATCCAACAAAATACCCCTAAGGGTAATATTTATCAATCTGTTCAACAACAACAGATCTGATTTTCACAACATCATTGTCCCGTGGAAAGGATCTCAACATACCCAAACTAAAAGAGGAAACCTGTGAAGGTCTCAAAGATAGATCGTCAAAACAGCTCTGATTTCTTGGTCTCCAAATAAACCACATAACTATAATAGGTAAATATCTAATATTCTTAAACTCCATATTAAGACACCAAGTCTTCATACCATCTACCATAGAAACCCCACTCCATAGATTCCTGATTTTTAACTTATCTTAAAGATCTAGCCAAACACTCATAGTAAAAGGGAACTCCATACCTAGATGAATATTAGTCTCAGCATTCATCTTGCACAAATAACATCTACCAGGTCCTTCCTTTCCTTTCCTAACAATAACATCCCATGTAAGTGCCTTATCAAAAAATAAAAACCAACAGAACATTTTTCCCTTTGGAGGACACTTTAGCTTCCATAAAATTGTCCACCACCAAGAATATTCCATCTCATTCCTGCCCAACATTAAATGCAAATAACCATCTTTTGGAGAGTATTTTCCATATTTAGACAGATTCCATATGAGTTCATCAGCATCATCAGTTAATCTCACATGACTAGCTTTTACAATAGCTAAATATTCATTCCAACATGTTATATCCTGAATGTCCACTAACCCAATTTTACCAGTAAAAAGCCAAAGTTCTTCCATCATAAATGTCATACCAGGCCCTCCAATATATTTTGGGAAAAAAATTTCCAGCAGATTGTTATTTGTCAATCAATAAGGATGGTAAGAGGTGTCTCCATTTGCAACCCACCCATGTATCCATTCCAATTCTAACATCAGCAACATTCCCTGCCTTCCAGAAAAAATAATTACCAACAATATCAAATGACCATAAAACAACTTTCCAACATATTGAAATGTTATTTTTCTTTTTGATAGATACTTTGATCGAGTTTATTAATGACATTGGATAAATATATTTCTGCACAACCATATGTACCTAGAGACCCAAGCCATGGATGATCTTCCATACACTCTTGGCAGTAAGAGCTTTTGAAAAAACAGCAAGAATTTTTAGTCCCCATCCCCTGAAAAACTTTGGACATGCCAAAGATTTCCTAGATGACCAAGGTAAACCAGAAGACTCCTTGGCTTCAGACCATAAAAATTTGAAACACAGCTTCCTGATCTTCTCAATTATACCCACTAGAATCTAGAAATGCATCCCATAGACTGAGATTTCATCAAGTACAACTTTGACCAAGGTAATATTACCTCCTTTAGATAGCCATTGATAGCTCTAATTATTTATCCTTTTTTCCACTTTTGCAATCAACCAGTCCTAGTCCTTCAAAAGGTATCTGCAAGGTTTGAGATGAAAACCAAGATACTCCATGCCATCTTCAATTTTTACAACAGAAAATGAAAACATATCCTGTAAAGTAATAATCTCATACTCATCCAGACCAGAATGATATAGGGAAGATTTTTCCTCATTAATATGCATTCTAGAAGCCTTACAGAAACCCAATAAGATCTCATAGATAAGGATTGCTTAGAACCATGAGTAACCATAACTATGTCATCCAAAAAAAGAACATGTGATAAGAAAATATCATTTCCAAAAGAAATACCATGATAAGCCCAAAATACATTGGTATTTATAATTTATCTGCCCAAACCCTCAGCAACAATAAGAAAAATCAAAGGGGCTAAAGGACATCCTTGCCTAACCCCCCTACCATATTTAAAGAAAGAATATGCAACACCATTAATAAGAATGGAAAATGAAATAGATGATAGATTGCTCATTTTTATTTTAAGTTATGAAACATATGATAGAGGGAAAATGAAATAGATGATAGATTGATGATTTTTATTTTAAGTTATTTTTTGTTTAAAATTTATAAAAAAAATTGAATGTTTTATGAATTTGAATTTTTTAATTTAGAATTTTTGAAATATGTGATATAATTTTTATAAAAATTATAAGTTTGAATTAATAAAACTATTATTCTTAATGTAATAAAGTCTCAAGACTAACTTTTCATATATGGAATTTTTTCAATTCAATTAAATTATGATTTTATTGAGGATACTATACCTATTGTATATACCATTTCATTACTAGTTTTTTTCATTTTAAGTAAATTTGGGTTATATGACATAGTTTTATTTTAAATTTTTTATATCAAAATATTTAATATACATTTATAGATAGTATTGTATTTTTCTATAACAATATTGCAAGGTAATAATCCTTTATGACATTTTTTATTAGTATGGAATTAGATTGATTTTTCCAATTTTTGGATTAGTTTAGAATGAAACAAAATTTTATAAAACGAAATTCCAACATACATGGAACTTAAATAATAGTAGAATACATTTAATTCATCTTAAGATGTTAGAATTAGATAAGTCAATGTTCCCAATAAACTTATTATTGTGAACATGATGAAGAAAGACGACTATAAGGATGATATGAGACTGTAAATATTTTTCTTTAATTAATAAAATAGCAACGAAAAAGTCTTTTTGTGTGAAAAAAAATATTGGTTACATGATGCATGTGCAGTTTTATTTCATGTACCAGACACCATCCCACCATCCCATCACATTAATTATGCTAAACATGCATAGCCTACCATGTGCACGCCATATATGCATTATATGTGTGGATGTATTGTATTTTGAGTGGGTAGTATGTCCACAAAGTAAGCTAAATGATAGAAGAATTGCATTTTTATGGCCATTTTTTTAGCAATACATTTTTTCTCAACTCACAATTTTTATTGTTTAAATTTAAATTTTGATTTTAGAAATGGATTTGCACCACGAGTATGCAATTCTAAAAATATATTATGTTGAATTACTGCAAAGGCAAGGCACCACATTTATATAAACAGTTATATAAATAGTAGGTACCTTGTTATGCATCATTAAATGATATAATGTGTGTGGTGGTAGTGTAGTCCATGATAAGCATCTAATACTTTGGAGTAGGGTGGATAGTATTCCCTACTAACCATGATTTTCATCCCATCATCTCTATGGACCGATTAATCTTTCATACTCAATACAAGTAGACAAACTCTTCACATGAGCTTAGAGTTTCGTGTCCATAAAGAGGGAATAAACAATAGTTTTCGATGAATGCAAAGTTTGTGATTTGATTATATGGTTTTAAATTGTGTCATTAGATTTAAAAGGCCAAGAATTTCATTTCACTTTGGAAAAATGATTGGGTCGTTTCCTTCAAAAGAAAACAAGGAATAAACAGTAGTTTTAGTTTCAAAGAAAATTTTATGATTCCATTATATGGTTTTAAGTTGTGTCATTAGATTTTAAATGTTGAGAGTTCCATTTCAGTTTGGAAAAATATCATTTCCTCCAAACAAAAAAATGGTGAGAAAACAACATTATTCTTAGTTATGGGTATCAATAAATTTACATTGGCATGGGATTCGACAGTTTGAAAGAATCAGGAAACATGAAGAATTTGTTCCTAAAGTAGATTATGATATCTCTTTTACAGAAGTAGTATTAACATACATAAAATTGAGACGTTTATTGAGATGAAGCAAGAGCAAGCTGAGGACAAGTAGGAGTAGGAGTATGGTGAGCATTTGTTTTGTATTGATCACAGTACATTGTATTAGTTGGGATACTGTGTGCTCTTGCAGCTCAAAATGTTTCATGGCATTGTTTCACAAAGCTGGAGAAAGAAAACCAACCTTATGTTGTTGATCTATTAGTTGGGAATCTTGCTTTTCAACGTTTAAGTCCACTCCATACCATTTATTTGTACAATCACCTTGAAGGAGGAGGACATTAGAGTAAGGGTGTAAAATGGGACTCCTAAGGAAAATAAAAAAATAATAGTTCAAATAATAAAATAATAGTTCTTAATTTTGGAGGAAGAATGAAAAAAACTACTTTTTTTGTTCGTATTTTCGACATATCTCCTTGTTTTTTTACTCAAATTCCGAGTGGGAGAGCTTGTTGGATGTGGAATTTAATTCCGCATCCAACAAGTACCCACACTGCATACTTCTGATAGACCCCTCTACCCCAAAAACAAGAAATACTTGAAAAAATGTGATGATGACATCATCATCACATTTTTTCAGGTATTTCTTGTTTTTGGGGTAGCAGGGTTTGTCAAAAGTATGCAGTGTGGGTACTCGTTGGATGCCGAATTAAATTCCTCATCCAATGAGCTCTCCCGCTCAAAATTTGAGTTAAAGCACAAGGAGACATGTCGAAAATATGAACAAAAAAAGTAGTTTTCTTTTATGAGAAATATGTCAATTCAACCATTATGGTTGACTCATTTTATTAAAATTCTATTGGTTCTTGAATTCCAACTCACAAAATTTATTATTGGTGCATTTTCTTATAAGGCCCATTTTGGACCCCAAATTTCCTCTAATGGCACAAGGTTGTAGAAATATGTTGTAATGCTGTTCAACATGATTATAGGAATTTATAATATTGTATTCTAATTAATTCATCTCACAAATGTATTTGTTGGTGGGAACTACAAGTATGTATTGGATATATCTACAATGTGATATGTGGACTTGGTTGGCTGGGTTGTGATTTGGTTAAGATTTTACCATAAAAACTAAAGTATTGATTCTCATAGTAGGGGATGGAATTATAGTTAAAAATTCCTAATATTTACATATGAAATTGTGAATTTATAATCTTTCAGCTTCAGGTCAATGTCCAAATAATAAGTTTTTTTTTGTGAAAGAATTAAAACTATCATAAATCTATGTTAAACGGAAACAACAAACTTTTAAAAAATGTGTATGAAAACAACAAACTTAAGAAAAGAGACATTGGGATATCCACTTAGTCATTGTTATGTTGCAATGAATTTACTGGTCCAGTAGACTATTGGGGTGAAGAGTTTGATAAGCTATACCTCAAATATGAGTAGCAGGGTAAGGCAAGGAAGGTTCTGCAAGCTCGAAAGCATTGGTTTGCAATTTTTTAATCTCAAATAGAAACATGCAATCCTTATACGGGAGGAAAAACCAATAGAAGAATAATATGTATGGAGATTTTAGAAATATGTCTGCCATCACAACTTTAATTATTTTCACCGAAAATTGGTAGGAGATAATTCTAGTATAAAATCAAAACCCTTCTTCGAAAAAGAATAGGACAATGGCTAGTCACTATCCATACATAAAGAAATAATCACTATTGTCATTGTAGATAACTAAAATTTCTTCAACCATCTAATAAGTAGAGATAATTAGCATAGAAGACTTATCAATACCATCATTTTTTTTTACTATCTCTCAGGTTTCTTGACCCATATCAGAAATATTACTATTCTGAGATTCTCAGGATCTACTTTTTTATTATTTATTTTTAGCTCATCCTTTGTTCAACTATCTATTTAGTTACTAGTTGTCTTTAGTTTTTTTTAGCAATCCATGTTGCTAGACCAATGGATTTTAGTTTAATAGCTTTGCAGAGGAGCACTTTGATATACATTTACATCAAATCTGGGAGCATAGAGGATTCCCACAAATGTTTCAAAAATGATACATGTGTGATGATGTTGCACACAAAGTGTTTGATAAAAAATATGAGCATGTTGATGATGCACTGAAGCTATTTCAGGCCTATAATAAATGTGATGTTTTGTACATATCATTAATCACTGAATATGGTAATGTTGGTGAAGCTTCCAAATTCCTATAAGAAAATAGATCTCCTGGAATACCCTATTGTTTGTTCACATAAGTCATAAACTGGACTCATATGGAGAGACAATAAGCACCTTTAGATTTGTTTAAACTATGGTGGTCTGTTCAAATTGGTGTTGCTTGTTTGAAGAAATCAAGTGGAGAAGTTCATAAGATAAAACATCTATTTCCTGATGATAATCCATGCTATAAGGTTTTGAACATTTAATATAAACTCTATTTTGTGGATCTTCCTAAAGACTTAGTTGAGATCTATTTTATTTTTGAAACTCATTTTGTAAAGAAAAAGGATGGGGGATTAAGTGAAAACAAAAGGGATTGAATCCCTAAGTCCTAAATATGATAAAGAGGGGTCGATCGTGGAAATTATTGAGTACATTATCCCAACAATAAGTGCAACTTGTAATTTGGCATCACTTTCTTTATCAAAATTCATAAGAGAAAAGTGTGTTCCTCTCGAGTCTCATCCTTCTAAGATTTTTGGAACCATGGGTCTAAGAACTGCTACTTTAGTTTTTACAAGATAACATAAATCAAATCAATAGGTTCTTAAAGCCTGAACAAAATCATTCATGTGAACTACTACCTTGTGGAAACTACAAAGAAATCAAAATGTCTCATAATCTTGTTCAAGCATTCGCGTTCATGGCCTTGCTGATACATTTATTTTGATTGGTATGCCATTTGAATAACAAGGGAATCAAGAGATCAACACTGGGATTTTTTATACAATTTATTATCATGCCCTAAATTCATTCTATAAATTTTCTACCAATGAAGGTCCTTATGAAACCTATGTTGGGAGTCGTCTAAGTAAGGGCATAACTCCATCTGTAGTTCATGTATATATATGTGTGCATCTGGATTAATGCCAACGTGTGTGTAAAATAAATTGAGAAAATTCAAATAACCAATCATTGATTTCAACTTCTTTCTCTTCAATATCATCCCCATTTTTGTATTTACAAGCTTCCTCCAAGGATATATGCTTATTGGGTTCTTTGATCATGTCTTCTACTATGCTAACATTGCTTTCTCCTATTGAACTTGAAGCAATCTCCTTTACTTTGACATCCTCTTATTGATCTCCATATACTAAAGGTTCCCCATATTCTTCAATAATAGCTCCTTCTCATGATTTACCTCAACTACATAAAGCCTCAAAGGATCAATTGTGAGACTTTGGTTAAGAATGATCTTTATGATTTTGAAGCCCTTTTTTTCAAAGGAGTTTAAGTTTGAGTTTCCTATCCTTTTGCATTTGTAATAGTCACAAGATCCCCATCCAAATTTATGTAATTTATTAATCCTTCCTTGGAAAAGGAGAATTTTTTTTGTTAAGATTCCATATGCTAAGCTATATTATCAGCATTCAATTTCAATTTCACAACAAAAGCATATAGGCAGGATCAATGAAAGAAATAGTATCACAAGATCAACACATATTTACCCTGGGAAAACCCTAATGGGAAAACCCAGCAAAAGTTTCCTCAATATAGATGATCAAAAGATAAAAGATATAACTCCAGACTGATCCTTCTTCTCTTTGCAGCTATATATCTCTCTCTCTCTCTTATGCGCTACACAAGTGAGTGTCTGTGTGTGGAAATGAGGAGAGCCTCACTTCTATTTACATTCTTCTATTCACTTGAAAATTCACTCCAACAAGTCAGGACCACTAAAACTGATTGGGAAAACTTCTCTAGGAGGATACAAACAACTTAATATAGTATTAATTAGGGTGCTAATGACCCGGTATACAACAGGGGGAATTTTCTCATGACTCTTAGTAGTTCTTCAATAGGATCATCGCAGTATAATGAAATAAAAATGATTCTCTTGATAGGAAAATCAAGGCTAATAAGTGAATACACTTCAAAGTTACAATAATTCAATGCTCCCCCTTAACGAGAAGCATATTCTACAACAACATCAACAACAGCAGCAGTAGAAGGAGAGAGATCATATTCAACATCATCAAGGTGATACATCTATAAATCATAGGAATCTTTTTCAAAATCATTTACATATAGTCTTCATCTTCAATTTCAGCAATAGCAACACTTTTATCGATAACATCATCGTCAGCATTTTAGTCTTCAACAACATCATCAGCAGCAATTCTCTGAGCAGCAGCATCATCACTTTGATCTTTCGATCAATAATATCATCATTTCCATAATCAATACTTTGGGAAACATCATCATCATCATCATCATAATATGATCTTTTGATCAGTAACATCATCACCATGATCAGCAACCTGCAATCCACAATATGAATATGAAAGTCTTCAGATCACTTTTGGACTTAAGTCTAGGGATGATACAATCCTACCACATTCTCAACAACCGAAGTCACCGAATACAATTATGGTATAATTATTCCCTATCACTTTATGACTAAGTCCAAGTATGATGCAATCCTACCACATTCATAGGGATCGAAGCCTCTAGATACACTCTAAACAAAATTTCAGGGATGATGCAATCCCACCACATTCAGTAGGACTGAAGCCTCCAGATACATTCCGAACAAAAGTTCATGGATGTGCAATCCCACCACATTTGCGGGGACTGAAGCCTCTAGACACTTTCTGAATAAAATTTCATGGATGATGCAATCCCACCACATTCATAGGGACTGAAGCCTCCCAATACATTCTGAACCAAATTTCAGGAATGATGCAATCCCACCACATTCACAGGGACCGAAACCTTCGGATGCATTCTGAAAAAAATTTCAAGGATGATTTAATCCCACCACATTCACCTAGACCAAATCCTCTAGATACATTCTGAACACAAGTTTAGGGATGATGCAATCCCACCACATTCACGAGGACCAAATCTTCCAGACACATTATGAACAAAAGTTTAGGGATGATGCAATCCCACTACATTCTCGAGGACCGAAGTCACCGGATCACTTTAGAATGAATGTTCAGGGATGATACAATCCTTCTTCTTTCTCAGAGACATAATTCTACCGATCACTTTAGGACAGATGTCTAGGGATGATACACTCCCACTGCAACATCACTTCTCCCCCTTTCAAGGAAGGTCTTTTCGAACAACACCAATATTGTCTCAAAATTATTCAAACTTTACTCAAGAGAGAGGCTTCCTCAACACATCAGCAACTTGTTCATTGATACTCACATACTAGATCTTTATGGCTCCCTTATGCATCATATCTCGAATGTAGAAATATTGGATTTCTATGTGCTTTGACCTATCGTGGAACACTGGGTTATTCGTCATATTTATACAACTTTGGTTATCACATAGAATCATGGTAGTATCCAACTCCACGTTGAATAAACCTGACATCAGATTCTGAAGCCATATGGCTTCACAACTAGTAGAGAAAGTTGCTATATATTCTACTTTAGCTGTGCTAAGATAAAAAATGGATTGTTTCCCTCTAAACCATGAAATCATAGTAGACCCCTGACTATAACATCCACCTCATGATGTACTTCTTATGTCTGAGACACTTCCAACCCAACATGCATTTGTATAGCCATACAATCTATAATCATGGTTTCTTACATAGTATAAACCCAATTCTATATTCCCTTTCAGATATCTCATCACATGATTTGCAGCTACCAACTAAACATGTCTAGGTTGAACTAGATACTGACTCAAGGTGTTCATAGCAAAACAAGTTTCTGGTCTGGTATTTGTTAGATACATCAACGACTCAATAATTTGTCTTTATTGAGTCACATTCACCAATTCTAATGATTCATCAGCCAATAACTTCAAGTTGGTATCCATGGGTGTAGCCATGGCTTTACATTCCAACATATTGAATCTTTTCAATATTTCCACTGCGTACTTTCCCTAGTTGAGAAAGATTCCCTCTGAGTTCTGAAATACCTCCAGACCTAGAAAATAATGCATTAACCCAAGATATTTCATATCAAATTATTCAGCGAGCTTCTTCTTGCATTCCACAATCTATTTCCCATTCCCTGTCAGGAATAGATCATCCACATATAGTAATAGTATGACAAGTTCATCCTCTATAACCTTGTAGTAAAGGTTAGGATTAGCGTGACTCTTGGTAAAGTCTAAGCTCATCAGGAAACTATCTATCCTTCTATACCAAGCGCTAGGATCTTGCTTCAGACCATATAGGGACTTCTTCAACTTGCATACGTGAGTCTGGATGTCTTCAACTTCAAATACTTGTGGCTATTCTATGTATACTTCTTCTTCAATCACACCATTCAGGAAGATTGTTTTAACATCCATCATGTGTAAGTCCCACTTCATTATGGATGCAAGTGCCATAATAGCTCTAATGAAAGTATACCGTGCTATTGGTGCAAATGTCTCTTCATAATCAATTCCCTCTTTCTGAGAGAAACCTATTTCCACAAATATTGCCTTGTACTTCTCGATACTTCCGTCTACTACATGTTTTATCTTGTACATCCATTTGGAGGATACTACACTCTTTCATTCTAGTTTGAGAACTATATCCCAAACGTCATTCTTCATTATTGACTGGCACTCTTCCGTCATTGCTTCTACCCACTCTTTCTTCTATACAGCTTCTTCATAGTTTGTTGGTTCTTGATCTACGAGATCACACATCAGAGCTACATAGTTGGAAAATGTCATGGGATTCTTGCTTATCCTCGCAGAGCCTTTAGGAGCTCCATGTCTTTCTTCTTCTTGTATAATTTCTCTTTCCCAAGCAGGATTTCTCTTCCATGGTATTTCCATCGTAGGGGGTTCTTGTGGTTCTTTCATATCATGATCTTCAGGTGCTTCATCGTCAAGGAAGAATGTAGCCTCTACATTTTTGGGAGGTGCATCTTTCTCATACACTTCTTCATGTTGACATTTTCTAGATCTCTTGAATCAAATGTTACATATCTATTGATTTCCATGTGATATTGGAATCCAAGAATGTAAATTCTGAATGCCTTGGACACTTCATAGTATCCAACAAATATTTCCTTCTTTTTGGAAGGGTCCAACTTGGTTCTTTTCTCTTTCGGTATGTGAACATATATTGGACAGCCAAATATCTTGAGGTTACCTACCTCGGGATTCTTTCCTGTGAACATATTGTATGGAGTCTTGAATCCAAGAGCATGGTGAGATATTCTATTCTATACATAGACCGCAATTCTTGCTGCTTTTGCCGATTGATGCATTGGAAGATCTTGGTCATATATCATTGTCTTCACTACCTCCATGATGGTTCTATTCTTTCTTTCTACAACACCATTTTGTTGAGGATTGTAGGAAGTATTTAGTTCCCTCTTGATTCTATCATATTTGCAAAAGGATTCAAATTATTTTGAAGTATACTCTCTACCATTGTCTGATCAGAGTGTCTTTACTCTCTTGTCTAAAAGATTCTCTATCAGGTCTTTGAATTCCTTTAATTTCTCAAACACCTCGCTCTTTTTTTTCAAGAAGTATATCCATGTCTTTCTTGAATAGTCATCAATAAATGTAATATAATATTGAAAACCACTCAAATATGTGGAGGACATTGGACCACACACACCTGAATGAATCAATTCCAACGTACCTTTAGTTTTTGTTTCACTCTTTGGAAATGGATTCTTGATATTCTTTCCTTTCACACATCTTTTGTAAATACCTTCATGGTTGAGATTCAAGTCTGGTAATCCCGTCACTACTTTGTTCACATGAGGTAGTGCTTTGTAATTGATGTGGGAAAGCCTTCTATGTCACAGTTCACTAGGGTTAGTGGACTCATGAACAAGGGTGTTATAGCTGATTTTACCACTCCAGTTGAATCACACTTTGTATGGCCTTCCCCTGTCCCACTGCAGACTCCTTAGACCCCTTGGACCATTTTTTGTCCTTTGATGTTTCCTTGATTATCCCTAAAAACATGTGAAAAATGATACATGTGACTTTTAAACCCTTAGTCACGTATATACGCGGGTTTGATCACTAAAACTGCGTACATCGGGATGTGTACAAAATCCAAATCCTTTTGGAGTTTTCCTTGACATGGATCTGACTCATTTGACTCCTGGCCTTCCCTATGCCTTGATATCGCTCGGATTCCACCTTTCATTACCCCTTTGAAAAGATATATAAGGAACTCTATGAAACATTGAAGGCATAAGAGAGAATTGAGAGCAAAGAAACTATAGTCCATTGTTGCCGGAACTTATGCTTGAGTCTGCATCCCTTTCTCCCTTGGAGCACTTTTGTGTTCTTCCCGAGCTTTCCTTTTTCTTGTGAGCTTGCTATCGAGAGATGGAGGATTGAAGTGGTGGAGGCCCAAGTGGGGGATTCATTTTCTCCGGTTTGCAGACATGCCGTCATAGGTTGTATCTATTGTAATCTCTGATTTATATTAATAGAAATATCTTTTCCTGTCCAATAATGTGTGTTTGAATGAATATTTTATCCATGGGATTATGTCAAATTATTATACATTATTGATTATATATGCAATAATAGATCTAACACCATGATATATAGAATGCTTGTATTGTTTACTTGTTGTTGAGGAAGTAATTTATCAATTCAAGCTAAAGTTGGAAAGCTCAACGGGGATCTACTTCAATCGAATAAGGTACGAGGTCTGATCTTTTAGTGTTAGACATTTAATTTCTATTGCATATTGGAAAGGATTGATTTCTGGAGTCAAGCTTTCTGTTGTGGTACCCCAATCCGTAGGAATTTCTCTCTGTAACAGAATTGGTGACTCCGCTAGGGAGTTCCTAGTAGTTGTTCTTTGGGGGTTGTTTTATCGGCATTCAATGAATTTGAATTGCTCCTTCTCTCTTGTTTCTGTGTCGATTCTGGGGGCATGTATGCCTAGAAGTGTCTGATTGGTGTGAATTTTGTCTCATCTTGTCTGTTTGCCTTGATTTTATGCACCTTTCTTCCTGTACACGAGTTTTTAACTCACAATTGTGTATACACGCGGGTTTCTCTGTGATTGTCATGTATACACGCGGGTTTACTACGAACAGTTGCGTATGCCCTTAGTTTTGCCTTTTTGTGGAATTTAAATGGTTGCTAGGTGAAGTTTGACAATTACTGAGTCTCCTTTGGAACTGCCTGAGTCTGTTTATACCTCTGTTTCTGACTAGAGATGTTTTTTTTAGGCTAATATTTTTTTTAAGAAGGTTCTTGTCATGGCATTTTCGATTTTTTTTTGGGATTAGTGCATTAGATTTCGTTTACCTTAGTGCTTTTCTTGAGTGTTGTTTGAGTGTGCTTGCAAGGTCTGGGGGTCATAGAATCATTCATTTTCTTTTTGTATCTCATTTTATTTCAAAAAATCCGAATACATTTGCTTATCATCATGCATTGCATTTTGCACTAGATTTGCTTTGGAGTATTAGTTAGGATTTCATATAGGAAAGCTTGCATTCATCATTTGAAGAAAAATTGTGCATTTCACATAGTAGCATACCCTATTTTCATGGACACAATGCATTTGCATTAATTTCCAGGTGTGCATTTTACTTCATGTTGCATCATAACACCATTAGTTGCACGGCCATATCCTTATTTTGAGTAATAAAGCCAATTAAAATCAATGCTAAATTAAAATGAATTACACTCTTTTCTTTTCTAGGGTGCACCAACAAGCTTAGGTTTTAGGATCTTGGAATAGTTCATTGTGAGTAAATTCTCCAAGATCACTAAACAACAACATGTATGTGTCTGTCTAGGTGAGTGTGTGAAATCCTTGGTATAACCAGTGTTTCTCAGGATCCTCCTCTCAAAAGGGAGTTAAGCACGAGGCATTGCGAGCGGTTATTGATTGGGATGACCCATAGTCATAAATGAGTAGCACCGAAGATATTTCCAGGATTGTATCCGTATCTAGGGGCTCTTTTGAGATTTTCGGGCTTTACTACCCTGCCCATATGGTCAATCCCGCCTACGACTGTCCACCTAAGCATTGATTATATTGAGGTGACCTTAGTGGCCTTACCTAGGATATCAAGGGGGTACTTTGTAGGGGTTATTCTGTGCGTGTCCCATCCAGGATGGGGTCGAACAGCAGATTCGCTTTACGCATTGAAGTTGAGGGCCACAATAATTTGTTACGTACCTCCGCTTGTTGTGTATGGGAGTCTCAAGCCTCTCCTAGGTGAGACATACCTACTTCATTTGGGAGCTCAATTATCTTGCCCTTGATTTCTTGCATTTGGCTTTAGATTTCATTAGTGATTGCTCTGTGCACAATAGCTTGCCTAGGGTTTATGTAAATAGAAAGTCTTTTCTATTTTTCTTGCGTCATTGTAGATTTGGGTGCGGCTCCTCGCCATTCTAGTCGTTTAGAAGGACTTCTGCCTTCTACTTCTCCTCCTCCTTTGGGAGAGAGACCTAGACAATCTAGGCGGACTACTTCACACATTGATTCACACACCATGGGAGACCATATAGAGGATATTCCTGAACCACCTTCTCCCATTCGTGTAGATGATGGAGAGTTTACTCCTACTTACGATCCTTCACCCGACTTGGCTAAGTTAAGTCCTGTTATTTTTGAGATAGGAACCTTTCATGATAGACCTACTTACTCTAGGGTTTATTCCCCATTGACACATTACCGGTATGGAATGTCGGAGGATGCGTAGACTCATTTTGAACCTGCAAGCACTAGCTATGGTAGTTATGGTATGTTTGGTTTTCCTACGCATGATTTGGAATTTCATGTCGAATATGAGTTCGAGCCTAACACTATGCCTAGGGGCACTCTCAATCCTTACCATGTAGACAGGTTTGGGAGCACTAGTCACATTGCACCTTCCATCCGAGTGGTGGAAGTTACATCACGTATTCCTCCTAGGTCTAGGGTTAGTGATCCCATTAGGATACCAGACCTGAGACAAGTGACGATAGGGAATAGTACGTATGTTATTACTCAGGTCCCTCTATCCTCTGTCCCTACTTCTTCAAATTTTCACCCTCCACCTTATTCACGTGGTCCTTCGGGCTGAAACGTTGCTATGAGTCATGTTTGTACTACGGTTAGTAGACTGGTTGTGTCTCAGCTTTGTGCACCACCCGTTGTTTCGAGAGGTCGTGCTCATACTTCTGGAGGTCACATTCCTACTTCCCAAATGTATATTCCTACTTTCAGAATGTATGTTCCTACTTATGGAGTGTCTCATGGGACATCTCATGCAAGGACTTATGGGCCCTATTACGGGATGCAGTATGGACAGGGTTCTTCACCTTATGGGGGCAGGTATCAAAAACCTGCATACTCTCCTAATTACGGCTTGGTAGCTACTACTAGTCAAGGTCCACCACACTATGGTGCTTCCATGCCACCCTATATGGGTCATATAGGAGGTGCGCATTATGGCCAAGGCCATGGTGGTGTTGTGCCCCTGCTCAACAGCCTTAAAAAAAACAGTATTTCATCAAACAAAATTGTATTTTGTTTTGATGAAATGTTTGAATTTTTATAGCAAACTTAAAGAATTGACAGCTACTGAAATGGTGACATTCCAGAAGCTACTGAAACAATGAAATTCAATGTTTTTTTTTAAGAAAACCTTTGCGAACTATGGATTAGTTGACAAAATCACTACTGTGAAATTATTATTTTTGGATTTGCATTGAAAATCAAGGGGTAAGTGTTAATAATTTACCCTTTTATCATAACCTAATATTGAAATCTTATCCAAATATTTATCATTTGATGTGATTTTGTTATCACAAATATTGCTAAGGTTTTGAAATTGAAAGGTTGATTATTGTATTTTTGGCACCTTATCAAAGTTCATTCGAATTATATTTCCAAGGCTTTTTGTTCAATCTAAGAATTATGCATAACACAACCTTATTATTTGATCTTGATCTTTAAAATGGGCCTCATATGTCATCTTTATTATTCCATGTAGAGGTCGAGGTTGATACTATGGGATTTGTATTTCACATAGCATGTCTCCCATTCCTGAAGGTTGAAACTATTATACAGTAAGATGTGGATGCATTTTATGGTTGCTTGGATGTCATTGAGAGTTATATATTTTGGAATATGCATGAGCCCAAACAATATGAGCATTCTCAGTATTGGTAATATTGGTGGACATTCCTCCACATGGGTGAAAGACAAAGTAACCATGAACATTATTAGATATTCTCCATATGAAATGACAACCAAAAGAGTATTTTGATCAATAAAGAATTATTTCATGTATTAAAATATGATGTTTATATTGAAAGGAGATTTATGGTAGTAAATCTTTCAGCACTTTTGCAATTAATGCCATATCTTGTTTTCATAAATCGCCATAAGTGGATGGACATCATGGCAATTTCCAAAATATTGTTGCCACATTACAAGAAGCTCAAAGCATAAAGAGAGAATCTATCATTCAAAATATGGGTTCATAACAAATCATGTAGTTTTCACCATACTACATGGAAATAGTGCCTAAATCTCATGTCGAGGATCATGCCAAAGACTACTTACTATTATATCGCCAAATTGTCAAGCAAAGAATGCCACAATGCATCATAAAAACTATAGATGGTTTGCAGTCTACAGTGATACGTATATCCAGATCAGCAGTTGCGTAGATTAGGGCGAAGAAATTGCAAGAATACAAGAATAGTTGCAATCTAGAATCGAGAACATATTGCGAATTCACGAAGGATTTCCTTTTGTGAGGTTAAACATACAAGCCTATGAAGGAAATGGCTACGGTCATTCTGAATTTACACCACGTCCAGCATGACAGGGAAGTCTCTAATTCTCCATCATTTATCTTTCATGATGATTCTATTGTTTTATCGTGCAGTTTAAACATGGAGTGGAAAAGGAATCGGTTAATATTCTATGCTATCATTTCTTCATAAATATATTTTACTAGAATTGATGTGGAAAATAGAATGCACAATATTAGTAATTCAATCGCCATATTAAAAATTGTTCACATTTACGATTTTCATAATGATGTAGGTTAAAGGAGGTAACCACGGCTAAATGAGAGGTCACGTTCATCGAATGATGATGATGGTATCATCAGGGGTTGATCATACCCAGGATTCTCGAAACATTTTCATTGTAGATCCTTCCATCTATCAACGAACTGATTGGCATTTTTTTTCATGTTCGTTAGATAAAAAACGATGAAGTTGTTGTGCTGTAAAACCTGAGGAGACACCTCACGGAGGAATTAATTGTCACATCTATTGTTGAGGAAACTGTTATTATCTCCATTTGCTATATAAGAAGGTGCAATTTTCAGAAGAGAAGGGAATTTGGCTCTGTTTGAGGAATTATTTCTTCAATAAGATCAAAATGCATGATTGCTGGGAGGTTGGAGCGATTCTTTCTTCTTAGCTGGGGGTCGATAGTGGGAGAAAAGACATGGCAGGATCACTGTAATTATTCTCTGTGACTGGAGGCAATTTTTTTTCCAGTAGCTACAGCATCTTTAAGACTGGTGATATCTATATACATTTACAGTATTTTAATACTATGCAAGTGTATTCTTGATATCAGTCGATCTTGTTCCCCTTTTCTACAAATATTAATGTTTTCTCATTATTCCTTTGATGAATTTTGCAAATAAATCACATCTATTCTGTCGATTTACGTTGTTTTTGATTTGTTGATATATATATATCATGTTATAAATTTGGTGTTGTCATCATTATAAATATGACATATTGGTCTGCTGTGCGATCTTGTTTAAGTTTTCGAATTCCTTCTGAATATTAGCAGGATTGTTAACACAGTAAGATTATTGGTAATTCGAGTTCAGTTTACTGTTTTTCTACGCTCCTGATTCGGATAGGATTGTTTAGAGCAGATTAATAGTAGTTTTTCTTTTATTTTTGGAAATATTTTTGAACCAGATCGTTGTATTTACATCAATGTCAAGTCATTTTCTGCTTTTATGAATAATGTATATACGTTTATAATGCATTTTTGTAATTCATTTAACATGTTAATATTTTTTTAATTTTTGATTATTGAGTAGATTTAATTCATAAATTAATTTAGTAATATTATTAATTCATTAGTAATTAGATTAACTAGTTTAATTTGTACATACATAGGTATTTTGTAGATTTAATTAAACGGAACCATAGCTTAGTTTTATTCATAGACTTACAGGCTAACAGAGCCTTCAAACTTGTCAAGAACAACCATCCCAAATATCTTGGAGCCTGCTTTAAGGATCTCATTCTGGGTTGTTTTCCCTTGTTACGTGCATAGTCACATATGCCCGTCAACAATGGCGCTAGAAGGAGGGCCTGATCAGCAAGAAGGCCATTTTTGAGTTGGTTGATTTTTGATTTCATTTATTTTTATTTTTACTATGAAATGGCTGATATTACCAATTTAGGTCATCTTTTCAGCTTTCATACATCTAGCGAAAGTTTTTCTCCAGAGCTATCTAATTTCTTGCGAAGACTAAGCTTCAATGGAGAAGGTAAGATTTCTGCCTCTCATCAACTTTCGGTATTTAATTCTTTTTGTGATTGTATAGATCTATTTGATGAGGTTGATAAATGCAGACTTTTTGCAGCTACTTTCACAGGAAGAATTCTGATTTGGTTTAAGTTCTTTCCAGCAAAATCCATTCATTCGTGGGAACATTTCACGAAGCTATTTCTCAATGCTCATGAGAATTATAATTACAGGAAACTTGGATTTGAGTTAGAAAATCTTCGTAGACATAAAGATGAATCTCTTGATGATTTCTTTTCCATATTTATGTTAATATGTTACAGGTTTCGTGAAGGACATCAACTTTCCGAAAAGGACAAAATGGATTGGTTTCTTTATCTTATCTCTCTCTCTAATTTTCATGATTTGGAAAAGAATGAAAAATATGCAATAGGTACTATGCATGTTAGTTCATCAATTGAAGATGATTTAGAATCTATTTTTACTAATTCCACTGTTGAAAATGAAATTGTTGAAAATGGACAAATCACAGAATCTTATGACATGCAATTTCAAGAATAAGAGAATAAAGATGACGATTCAACTTTTACATTAAGTGATAATTTTGAAACTCTTGTTGTTCACAATGCAATGGAGGATAAACCACAAATTCTTGATTATTCAACTGAATGTGCTAATGATGATATAATTTCATTATCTTCCTCTCACGATGAGTTAGTTCCTTTCACTCCTTCACAAAATTCATTAGTTCTGAGTTTTACTGATGATGCTTCTATTAAAGCAGTCAATGAAACAAATTATAGCAACAGAGAAGCATTTACCTTTTTATACTCTGAATCTTACTACTCTTTGTATCCTGATGTTTTTGCTGATCATAGACTCCATTTACATGTTAATGATTTTCTAAGAAATACTCCATTATGGTCAGGTTTTGATAGGATACAAAGGAATACATTTTTGGAGGATGAAGGACATTTTCATATCCATTCTGATTTATTTCAAATTTGTCATGAAGAAGATCATAATTTTTCTACTATTGTTACTCATCAGACTCATGCATGTTCATCCATTTTATCTTTTGTTAGTAAGGATTATGATTCAATTTGTAATATTGAAAGGGATGCACAATTTATTCATAATGTATTGAACATTAATTTTCTTCATTGCAACATGATAATCATATCTGAAGATAATGTCATCAATTTTAATCTTCACGTTAAAAGACACAATGATGTGTTTGATTTCCAAATAATACCCAAATGTCATTTTGTTTTTTTTGAATTTAGTCATGACGATATTGTGTTAAAAGATACATTTTTTATTGATCCTTTTTCACGAATTTTGAATCATACTTCTGATAAGATTCTTTTTAGTCATGATTCTCATGAGAAATCTATCTTCTTTCGACTTGATTTTTATGATCCGATTTATACATGGCGGGAGGAATCATTTATTAAAAGGTTTCCGTGTCATCTTTTATGCTTTGTACATACAAAATTTGATTTAGTTTCTTTTCTTCATTTTGAATTATCCCAATTTCCAATACTCATACATGACTTGTTTTCTTTGGCAGGATTGAAGCTACGCGAATGGCTTCATTGGAAATTTTCATTTACTTAGTTTGTATATATTTTATTAGTTTAGGTTAGGTTTATAATTTAGAATGATTTATGTTTGTTTAAATTTGAATAAATGCAGAGATATGGAGTTGCAACAACATCATTTTAAGAATGAGATGACGACATCATTATCAGGGAAGCAGTTCTTTACTTCCTCTCGTTTTTTAATCTTCTCATTAACAGAAAGAACCTTTCATCCTTTTATAGCTGCATACTCATCAGGATTTATTTTGTTACTTTTATTTCTGAATAAAACGCATTAGATTAACATCCCATCAATTAATAAAAAACAACTTTGACTTAATTGAAAGATTTAAAAAAAATATGTAGGGATAAAATTTTAAACCACATTAATCTATTTTAATTCCCTATTTTCTTTCTTTGCTGGTAATTACTCATTTGTTGTTAAACCTATTTTCCATTTGATGAGATATTGATTTAACTTGTGTGTTATGTGTGTATTTTTTATGTTAAAATTTCATTTTCTTTACTAAGAGTTTTCTTGTAGACTCTCAAATTCTTCCTTTCAGTAATTTGTTGAAATAAAACTCATGTATATATTGTACACTTGTAATTATTGATTGTGTTCTTTTCTTTCTTTTCAGTTTATTTTTGTTTTCTCTGTTGATTTTTCAAAATTTGAAAAAATGATTGAGATTTGGGAATGTTTCTCTGTTATAAAATTGGAATCTGATTATATAAAACATGAAGGAAGCTAGACTTTTAGAAATATGTTCTTATCTCAGAAATAAAAGAAGGAAACTGAACTGTTGTAAGAAAAAAATTACTAGACCAAAACTTTTACTTTACTTCGCTTCTTTTATCATTATCCTCAAATTGTTGGATTTAATGAATATCGAAGTCACTATTACTAGGAATTCTATTACTTATTTAGAAATCAGTTATGGGAAAGCAGTTGCAATTTAAAAATAAAATCAGTTATCTATAGATCCTTTACACTATCTTACTCGTAAAGAGTTTCCTATTCCGTTCCCCCATTATAAACATGCAAACCTCTTGTAGGTGAGCACTTAAAGTCTAAGTATGAAACCTTCTTTAAACTTATTAGCTTGGGATATAAGCCGTTCGATAGAATGGGTTAAAAGACGTACCCTTTTGAGGCTATGGACGCCTCCGGGTAGGAGGGCTCCGTCTGTGGCATACTTGGATTCCAAATCATAAATTGTTATATATACAAAAATCTATAAGAATCCAAGGTCATCCCACACTCGTGAAGAGGTTCCAATGCAGCTTACCCATTAATAAATTGAGAAGTTCTAAATATTCGTGTTTTATCTTATCTTGGGACTAGAACGGTAGGATGTATGGTTAAAAGTCAACCCTTTCGAAGCTATGGACGCTTTGAGGGAGGGTCATGACTGTAGTATTGGGATCATATCTTAAAAACTGGTCAAATATCAAAATTGCGTTGTATTTCCTAGGACTAATTTCTTTTGGAGTCTTATGTTTTTTGAAAAAACTTAAAATTCGTATCATTTTTTAAGGTAATCTCTGGATAATGATAAAAGAATTGAATCTGGTATTAGTTTGAAATCTAGTCTTATCACAAGGCACATTTCTCTTATCTTCAGGAAAATGCTAGGCTAAGTTAAAGAAAATGTTTCTTATCTTACTAC
The DNA here is from genome assembly GCA_001517045.1 of Pseudotsuga menziesii. Lineage (NCBI taxonomy): Eukaryota > Viridiplantae > Streptophyta > Pinopsida > Pinales > Pinaceae > Pseudotsuga > Pseudotsuga menziesii. The sequence continues at coordinate 170,252 of LPNX011119058.1, read as the reverse complement.
ATACACAAGTCAGATTTCATCTTTTCATAGAGATAATTGTTTCGCCCAGTCGGTCGCCATCTGTTGTGCCCCTGCTCAATAGCCTTAAAAAAAAATATTTCATCAAACAAAATTGTATTTTGTTTTGATTAAATGTTTGAATTTTTATAGCAAACTTAAAGAATTGACAGCTACTGAAATGGTGACATTCCAGAAGCTACTGAAACAATGAAATTCAATGTTTTTTTTTAAGAAAACCTTTGCGAACTATGGATTAGATGAAAAAAACACTAGTGTGAAATTATTATTTTTGGATTTGCATTGAAAATCAAGGGTTAAGTGTTAATAATTTACCCTTTTATCATAACCTAATCTTGAAATCTTATCCAAATATTTATCATTTGATGTGATTTTGTTATCATAAATATTGCTAAGGTTTTGAAATTGGAAGGTTGATTATTGTATTTTTGGCACCTTATCAAAGTTCATTCGAATTATATTTCCAAGGATTTTTGTTCAATCTAAGAATTACGCATAACACAACCTTATTATTTGATCTTGATCTTTAAAATGGGCCTCATATGTCATCTTTATTATTGCATAAAGAGGTCGAGGTTCATACTATGGGATTTGTATTTCGCATAGCATGTCTCCAACTCCTAAAGGTTGAAACTATTATACAGTAAGATGTGGATGCATTTTATGGATGCTTGGATGTCATTGAGAGTTATATATTTTGGAATATGCATGAGACCAAACAATATGAGCATTCTCAGTATTGGTAATATTGGTGGACATTCCTCCACATGGGTGAAAGACAAAGTAACCATGAACATTATTGGATATTCTCCATATGAAACGACAACCAAAAGAGTATTTTGATCAATAAAAAATTATTTCATGGATTAAAATATGATGTTTATATTGAAAGGAGATTTATGGTAGCAAATCTTTCAGCTCTTTTGCAATTAATGCCATATCTTGTTTTCATAAATCACCATAAGTGGATGGACATCATGGCAATTTCCAAAATATTGTTGCCACACTACAAGAAGCTCAAAGCATAAAGAGACAATCTATCATTCAAAATATGGGTTCATAACAGATCATGTAGTTTTCACCATACTACATGAAAATAGCACCTAAAGCTCATGTTGAGGATCATGCGAGAGACTACTTACTATTATATCGCCAAATTGTCAAGCAAAGAATGTCACAATGCATCATAAAAACTATAGATGGTTTGCAGTCTACAGTGATATGTATATCCAAATCAATAGTTGTGTAGATTAGGGCAAATAAATTGCAAGAATACAAGAACAGTTGCAATCTAGAATCGAGAACATATCGCGAATTCATGAAGGATTTCCTTTTGTGAGGTTAAACATACCAGCCTATGAAGGAAATGGCTACGGTCATTCCGAATTTACACCATGTCCAGCGTGAAAGGGAAGTCTTTGATTCTCCATCATTTATCTTTCATGATGATTCTGTTGTTTTATTGTGCAGTTTAAACATGGAGTGGAAAAGGAATCGGTTAATATTCTATGCTATCATTTCTTCATAAATATATTTTACTAGAATTGATGTAGAAAATAGAATGCACAATATCAGTAATTCAATCGCCATATTAAAAATTGTTCGTATTTACGATTTTCGGAATGATGCAGGTTAAAGGAGGTAACCACGGTGAAATGAGAGGTCACGTTCATCGAATGCTGATGATGGTATCATCGGGGGTTGATCATACCCAGGATTCTTGAAACATTTTCGTTGCAAATCCTTCCATCTATCAACGAACTGATTGGTATTTTGTTTCATGTTCGTTAGATAAAAAACGATGAAGTTGTTGTGTTGTAAAACCTAAGGAGACACCTCACGGAGGAATTAATTGTCACATCTATTGTTGAGTAAACTGTTATTATCTCCATTTCCTATATAAGAAGGTGCAATTTTTAGAAGAGAAGGAGATTTGGCTTTGTTTGAGGAATTATTTCTTCAATAAGATCAAAATGCATGATTGCTGGGAGGTTGGAGTGATTCTTTCTTCTCAGCTGGGGGTCGATAGTGGGAGAAAAGACATGGCAGGATCACTGTAAATATTCTCTGTGATTAGAGGCAATTTTTTGGTAGTACCTACAGCATCTTTAAGACTGGTGATATCTATATACATTTACAGTATTTTAATACTATGCAAGTGTATTCTTGATATCAGTCGATCTTGTTCCCCTTTTCTACAAATATTAATGTTTTGTCATTATTCCTTTGATGAATTTTGCAAATACATCACATCTATTCTGTCGATTTATGCTGTTTTTGATTTGCTGATATATATATCATGTTATAAATTTGGTGTTGTCATCATTATAAATATGATATATTCGTCTGTTGTGCGATCTTGTTTAAGTTTTCGAATTCCTTCTGAATATTAGCAGGATTGTTAACACAGTAGGATTATTGGTAATTCGATTTCAGTTTACTGTTTTTCTACGCTCCCGATTGGGATAGGATTGTTTAGAGCAGATTAATAGTAGTTTTTCTTTTATTTTTGAAAATCTTTTTGAACCAGATCGTTGTATTTACATCAATGTCAAGTCATTTTCTGCTTTTATGAATAATGTATATATGTTTATAATGCATTTTCGTAATTCATTTAACATGTTAATATTTGTTTAATTTTTTATTATTGAGTAGATTTAATTCATAAATTAATTTAGTAATATTATTAATTCATTAGTAATCAGATTAACTAGTTTAATTTGTACATACGTAGGTATTTTGTAGATTTAATTAAATGGAACCATAGGTTAGTTTTATTCATAGACTTACAGGCTAACAGAGCCTTTAAACCTGTCAAGAACAACCATCCCAAACAGCTTGGAGCCTTCTTTAAGGATCTCGTTCTGGGTTGTTTTCCTCCGTTACGTGCATAGTCACATATGCCCATCAACAGGTGGTAATCAGACCTATCAGGGAGCAGTCCATCGACCTCATCATCCTAGGCTCCCTTTACCTGTGACTCTAAATCTTCCTGACTTGTCAAGATTAACGAACGATCCTGTAGCTCATGACCTGGCTTGACCAGCTATCCCTACCAAGATTCCCTCGGACATACCTAAGTTCGAGGGAAAATTGAGAGAGGATCCGAGCGAACACGTTACTACGTTTCACCTATTGTGCTCTTTGAATTCATTACATCATGACTCCATCTGTTTACCGCTATTTCAACTTACCCTTACAGGGCTTGCCGCGAAATGGTATATAGAGCTACCTAGGGGAGCTTTCGCTTTGTTCGACGACCTTGCGATGACTTTTCTTAAGCACTTCCAGCTACCAGTCCGTTATGACATTGGTACTGAACTCTTGTCGAAATTTTGGCAAGATAAAGCCACACATATCTCTAATCATATTCAAAAGTGGCATATATGGAAGAGGTTAATTAAATCCTTTGTACCGCTAGAGTTCCTCCTCAAATGGTTCCTCAATTCGTTATTACCATATATAGCGAAGGATGTTTCTACATCCGGAGTGCAGAATGAGTAATAGGCGATTTTTAGGGCACAAGAACTGGACTTGATTTATGCTCAGTCTGGTTTGTTATATGAGATTATTCCCAACGCTCCACGTTCTAGTTTCGACCCCAAAGTCAAACTTGGACCACATGCTGATGGCATTGTGGGTTGTGCAAGTGTGAAACCTGTGGATTCGGTTGCAAAACAAGTCAGTGAATTTTCAATCAACCAATCTAATTTGGGACAAGCTATGGCTTCGTCTCAACCCGCCCAAATGGCGAGTGTGCTTTCAGTGCAATCGTCGGACCAAAAGGGTAAGCAGCACCCCGGACAGAATAGAAAAAGGGGTAAGAATAATCGTAAGGGTGGGAGTAAGAATGAGAATGCTAATAGTAATGACAAGAACGGCCATAATGTTGGGGGGGACAAGCAAGCTAAACATAAGGTTAAGTTCCCTTGCAATTTGTGTAAGGACGATCACCTCACTTACTTGTTCCCTCTTATTGATGAAGCCACGAGGTTTTTGTCACAGGGCCCAGCTGTGCTAACTAACCCTTTACCACACAATCAAAATATGAACTCGAGGTCCCATGACCAGTCTGGTGGTGATCAAGATCCGCCGAAAGGTAGTGGTCGTGGTTGCATTAACATGGTACGTGCTGCGAAAGTTGTGACTCATGCAAAAGATTATGGTTCGTCACAACCCAGCCCAGGCAAAGAGCCTGATCCACTAGGGTCCCCTTTGCGTATTGAGAAACCTATGGATAAACCTGAAACTACACCTCGCATTCCTAAGGGAGTCCTTAAGCATTCGAGGCACAATCCAAATGCCCAAGCGACCCAGAACTATTCAGTTGTCGAAGATTTGGGCCACACTCCTTGTGCGATGTCTGCATTGGAAGTGCTTCAGAGTTTTCCTTCACAAAGGAAGGTGTTTCTTTCTATCCTTGGTATAAACGATGATGATTCTTCCTCCGTTATTAAATTTGAAACAACAGTACTATAGCCTCACTTTCCTTACTATGTGTCTCTTTTGATTCATGTAGAATGTCTTAATATGACCATCAAGCGCACTGTGATTGACGAAGGCGCTGCCACTTCTATGATGTCTTTATCATGTTGGAAGGGTCTAGGTTCCCCTAAGCTGTCTAAATCAGTGACCATGTTAATTGCATTTGATGGGAGATATTTTAGACCACATGGCATCCTCCCTTCCCTTAAAGTCCGTTTGGGAGGGAAGACCATTGCGATAGAGGTCGAGGTGGTTGATGCACCCCTTGACTACAATATCTTGATGGGTAAGAATTGGATGTACAGTATGAAAGCCATTGCTTCTTCCCTGTTCCACGTTGTATTCTTTCCACATAATGGGAAGATAGTAACGATTGATCAAATGACATTCAAGAATATATCTATTACCGCATCTTTGGGAGCTTTGATCCTAATCATTGAGCACTCTCAGCTGGAAATTGGGAGTGTGGGTGTAGGCATGTATCCATCCCTCATGGGAAGCTTTAGTTGTCCTGCACTGATCCTTATGATAGGATCTAGTTTCAGTGAGGCTTCAACATCTATGAGATCAGTTTATTTTCGCATGAGTCATATGGAAGATCCTTGGATTCTTCCTACACCGAGTACTCCGAGTGAGCCCACCATGACGGACGTTCCGTTGCCTACAACTATGATAGCTTATCAAGATAATCTCAAGTGTGTTGCAGAGCCTAGTCCTTCCTATTTACAGATAGAGGAGGAGGACCCTTATGTGCTGTCGGCATGGGCAGTATAGTATTCTCACGTGCATGACTGCCTTCATACGGTTTTCCCTTCTGATGAAGAGATTATTAAGGCTATGTCGGGAGTTGATCCACCATGGGAGGAACTCCATCATAGATCATACTTTCTTCCCGAGATTGACCACTTGGAGCATGAGGACTTTAGGGTGGTTTTAAGTGCGAGAGTTGGTATTCCTATGTTTTCGTTAAGCTCTCCTGGTCAAATGGCTGATAGAAACATGGAAAACATATCTTCAATGATTCCTATCAACATCTCTCGTGATCCTGGTAGGATAGAGAATGTCTATATTGGGGCGGAATGTTCCCATGCTGAGATTCTAGAATACACCGAGCTATTTAAGGAATTCCGTGATATCTTTGCTTGGTCTTATGACAAAATGCCAGGTATTGACCCTTGTATTGTCGAGCACTAGATTAAGACTTATCCCAATGCTAAGCCTGTTCGACAATGCTTGTGGGCAGTGAATCCTAGGAAAGCACCCATGATTAAGGCAGAGATAGAGAAGCTGTTGAAAGTCGGTTTCATCTATCCCATTCCCTTGATGGAGTGGGATTCAAACCCCATTCTGGTGGATAAGAAATAGGGAGCGATCTGCATATGTATTGATTTCTGCAATTTGAATCGGGCATATCCTAAGGTCAATTTCCCCACACCATTTATTGATCAGATTTTGGATCAGTGTGTGGGTAGCGAGGTTTTTTCCTTTATGGATGGATTTTCTGGGTATAATCAGATACAAATTAAACTTGAGGACCAACATAAGACTGCATTTATTTGTCCTTGAGGAACATTTGCATATCAGAAAATGCCTTTCAGCCTTAAAAATGATGGAAATACATTTCAGTGGGCAATGACCTTGATCTTCCATGATCTCAAGTCAATAATCGAAGTATTTTTGGATGACCTGTCACTTGAGATTGGTATCCGAAAGGTGTCAGCACTATTTGGTTAGATTAAATCCTCATAAGTGCATCTTTTGTGTGAAGTCGGGTCATTTGTTAGGATTCATCATTTCTAAATAGGGTATAAGAGTCAACCCTTTGAAGGTTGAGGCAATACTTCAGTTGTCTCCCTTGAAGAATATTCGTCATCTTTAGTGTTTGCAAGGCATGGAAAACGTCTTACGAAGATTTGTTGTCAAATTTGCCAATTTGACTAGAGGCTTCATGCGTCTATTGAAGAAGGACACCCCTTTTTTGGGATGAGCGAGCCCAGGAGTCCTTTGATGCACTCAAGCGAGCCCTAGCATCGGCCCAGGTGATTAGTCCCCCGAACTATAGCCGTGATTTTCTATTATATGTGGTCGTGTCCTTAGAGATGATTGGTATGGTTTTGGTTCAAGAGGATGAGGAGCTCCAAGAGAATGTCATATACTATCTGAGTTGGAACCTTATTGATGCCTAGATTTGTTATTCTCATGTCAAGTTCATCTTTCTTTAGCTACCATACATGCGGTTCAGAGGTTGAGACATTATATTCTCCTTCGCCAGACCTTGGTTGTAGCCCATGTCAATCCGTTTCAATTCATCCTCACTCGAAGGATGATTGGGGGAAAATATAATAAATGGATTGTCATTCTATAAGAATTGGATCTCAAATTTGTTTCGGCAAAGTCGAAGAAGTATTTAATTTATGCAGAGCTTATATCATATTTCCTGAGCAAGGCCGAGGAGTTGGTTTGTGAAGATATGTTTGTTGATGAATGCATCTTCTTAATCTCAACTTTAGACCCATGGTATGGGGATATCATAACATATTTACAAACATTGAAGACCCCTACTCACCTCTCACAAGATGAACGATGACGATTACGTCACATCTTTAAGAACTACCTCATAGTGGATAACACTTTGTACCACCGTGGGGTAGATTCCATTTTACAACGTTCTTTAACTCATGAATAGGGTGAGGTAGTGCTGAATGATTTCCATAGAGGGGCATGTGGTGGTCATTTATCTGGGCTTTCTATAGCTCAAAAGATCTTAAGAGCGAGTTATTTCTGGCCATCGATCTTTAAGGATTTTGTTGATGTGGTCAAGAGGTGCCACCCTTGCCAGGTGTTCACATGTAATATGTGCTTGAAACATGCCCCATCAAATCCCATTATCACCGCCGGTCCCTTCACTAAGTGGGGGCTCTATTTTATTGATTGCAAGCCAGCTTCGGCTAGGGGGCACCACCATATTATAGTGGTTGTTGATTACTTCACGAAATGGGCTGAGGCTAAGCCTACAGTTAAATCCGATGGTGAGATAGCCACCCAGTTCATATTCAACCAAATTATTACTCAGTTCAGGATTCTAAAAGATCTTGTCACTAACCATGGCTTGCACTTTTAGAACCGTATGATGGAAGAGTTGGTATCAAAGTTAGATAATAAGCAAGAGCATTCCTCCTCTTACTACCCTCAAGCGACTGGACAGGTAGAAGCAGTGAATAAATCACTCAAATCCATTCTCCAATGAACCATCGCACAAAGCAAGAATAATTGACACATTATGTTATATCCTCCTTTGTGGGCATATCAAACCATTGTTACAAATGCCACCGGTTTTTCTCCATATCAACTTGTACATGGAGTGGAGTCGATATTGCCAATTGAATCTGAGATTCCTTCTTTGAAGCTAGCTGTAGAACTCTTACCAGACACTTCACCATTGGAGGAGCATTTGGTCCACCTTGAGCAACTTGATGTGCAGCGTCGGGATGCCTTGGTGGCTCTAGAACTCAATAAACATTGCGTAAAGGTCCAGTACGATAAGTCTGTCTGTCCAAGGAGGTTTAGTGAGGGAGACTTGGTCCTTTTGTGGGATCAACTGAAAGAACCCTTGGGTGCAGGAAAATTTAATCCCATGTGGCATTGTCAAACATGTCTTAGAGAAGAAATCTTATGAGTTAGTGGATTACGAAGGAATGACCTTAGTGGAGCCTAGAAATGGGCTCTATCTCAAGAAGTACTAGGCATGATTCTCATCCAAGGCTAGTTATTGTATATTAGTGTATAGTTTTTCATAGTTAGGTCTTTTTCTTATCGTGATCGGGTTTATGATTAGTTTCCATTTCTTTTGGTAGATGTCAATGGAATCTTCCACCTACATAGTTTTCGCGGATGGTGCAAGCCATCACACTCAACACTCAGCCTCTGCTGCTTGGGTGATTTATACTCCTATGGGTCAGGTACTGTCTTCAGGAGGTGTATGTCTGCAGCCATCTTCCAACAATGTTGCTGAATATAGTGCCATTATTGAGCTTCTACGGGATGCCATTTCACATGGCGTTCTATCTCTTGAGGTACATCTTGATTCGGAGTTAGTAGTGTCACAACTTAATGGTTTGTACCATGTTAGAGATCCGATGTTATTGAGAATATTCTTACATGTGAGATTATTGGAATGACAATTTGACAATATAACATACATACACATTCCAAGAAATAATAATCAAGTTGCTGACTCATATGCTAACTACGTGTTAGATTGGAATTTGTTTCATTCATAGTAAATTCATCACAAACACAATTTTTACACATGTAAATAAATAAACCGATCACCATAAAACTTTTTTGTATATATACATCCAATATGTGAGAATACATAGTGTCATGGTACAAAATTGGGGCTTTCGAGCCACCAACATGTAATACACAGTAATACAAAATGTACAGACTCCCAGGTATCTAATCCTATGGAGGAAAAAGAGGGTTGTTATCATGGACGGTCACTACGGCTCTAGCTAGCTGTCGTAATAATCGCACACATGTGCATGGTACACCCACCACCTAGTGCTGCATAGTCTCAGGCAAGTCCTTGACTTGCACCATGGGAACCCTATGTGTTAGTCTCACAAAATTGGTATGAATTCTCTGGAGCGTCCACTCCACATCCACACCCATGATATCATCTCCTCTTCCCCTCTATATGTGATGAGGCAAGCCTTTTGACCGTCATGGTCCCACATATGCACACAAATGGTAGATGTCACTATTTATTATCATGCAAAAATATGTCTTTTTGATTCCATATAATTAGAAAACATAAAAAAATTGAATAACTCAAAAAATTTAAAAAAGAGAGGGTTGAGATTCGTTACCTATATCGCCATATGCCGATCTTGGTGGTAGCGGCATGTCCAAGACCCCGAGAAATCTATCCCTGCATAGGGGTAGTCATCGATGGCAACTATCTGTCGTCGCCACCACAAAAAGAAGTCAGTTGGATAGGGTTTGGCCACCTTACCACCCCCCAATTTGTGCATCGCATCTTCCCAACACCATTGGGCCAGATCTTGAACCCCATGAATAGTAACGTCCACTCTAGGGCTCAATCCTAGAACATGCTCAAAGAAAAATGTGCTCAGTATACTGTTGAACCCAAAGTTCCGCACTCTATCTTCCTTACGCTCACTGAGCTGATGTTTCATGTTGCTCAGTAGTGTAGTGCTCCAGTCATAAATAATGGGTCTCATGCACTCCACTGCATAGAACATCAGAGGCCACGAGGCCTAGTGGACTGATGCCAAGCCTACTATCCTACCCAATGTCAATAGTATGGCCTTTAGGCCCAGCACCTCTATAGCATTAGTAGGAACTTGACTCCCCACCTTCTCTATGTCTGGATAGCAGTACACCTCCTGTCCCACCACAAGAACGAAGGTTTACCACTTCCCCTTGTCTAGAAAGCCTCATAATGAAGTATATGTCCTCCGCCTCTATAGTGAGGGACATCCCATCTATATAGAAGGACTCCGAGTCTAGATCCTAGTAGTCTACCAGCATCTACAATAGTCTTGGTTTGGCCCTCAAACCACCAAGACAACAAAACTTGTAGATTCCACATGCACATAGAGCTTGTTGATCCATTAAATCGGCCCTTACTACTTCCTCTACCTCGCCATGTTCACGCTCTCTCCACTCTATGACCATCCTGCACAAGAAATTGCAAATTTGTCCATTATATTATTGAAAAAACCTTATGCACAGACTCATACATGACTGTTTTCAAAATAGCCACGTATGTATGCGGGTTTGGGGGCATTTTTCGCGTATATCCAGCCCTATACGCAGAAAAACCCTTGAGTTCCATGTAGGCCGCAACGCCCATTTTAGTTTGGCCTAGAAAGATTAATTGACCATGGAATTTGATAAAAATTGGATCAAAATGAAAGAGAAAAGCATGGGTAAATACCTGGAAGAAATGGTAGTGGATTCCACCAGCTAGATCTCCTGGAATTCACTGTGGAAAATCTGAGCTCAAAAGGATAAAAGTTTCAAATGTTTTATAATATTTTAAATTATTTACTATTTATAGAATTTTTTCAAATATTTGAAATTTTTTACCCCCTTTCCTATAGTTTTGACATTTTCTAACCATTTTGGACCATTTTTGACATAATTCATGATGTAGAGGAGGACATTTTTCAGTGCCATTTCAGCCGTTGGATTGACCCATCCATGTTGATCTCACATATCATGTCTAAACTAGCATATAGGTTAGGCTTCATCACCATTTGCATTTTGCATGACCTTATGACCATTTCATCATGACCTTAGGTACAAACCCACTCTATTACGTCACGGAACCTTCTTGCTATTTTAGAAGTGGCATGATATAAGTGGTAGAGCTTCACCTTACATGGGTACCCTAGTTAGCACCTTATTTTCATTTGGTGCCCATGCTGGCGTTTTCTCCTTTAGGGTGTGGGAGTCTGTTGTATAGTACTTCCATGACATTTCGCAAGAGCCTCATACTCCTCTTGATCTTTTGCTGGCCTATTTCCCTCATGAATCCCTCATGTCAAGTTGTGAATGCATTATCATGAGCTTTGCCTACCTTATTGAACTTTATGTCAGCTCCCCTGACATTGTGTTTCAGCCATATAGCCCGAGCTTGTCTCATGTGTAGCCACGCAGAGCCATTTTTTATATCTTTCGCATTTTGTTTCCCTTTTTTACCGGGAGGGGATTTTCCTTCGAGTGTCGATATCCTACACATGTATCCTTGCATTGAGCATAGGTATGTTCCACTACTTGGAACTATTTTTTTTTCCCTTATGACACTCGTCTCCTCCTCGTTTGTAACTATAAATCAATTTTATTCTTTTCCAAGCTTTTTAAATAACTGAAAAATTACCAAAAAATAAAAAACCAAAAATCCGGACAAGGAAAGATGTTACATTTGGTAGCTGTCAAGTCATGTCTCCTTCAAATAGAGCACTGTATATCACATCCATTAGTTGGGTTATAGTTTGACTTTAGGAGCTGTACTCATTTATTTGAGTTTATCTCCACCGATTGGTTAAGCTTCCAGTCCCTATGGAGCCTCTGTCGATGCCTCATGTGTTGCAGAGATGTCCTAGTTTGTATATTGAGTCTATGCTGCATCTATTCAATCACCATACGCCGTTATGCTCTTGTTCGAAGGAAGTTGAATCCTGATTCAGCCATTCCTCAGTTATATTGACTTTGCATGTCAGCCATTCCCGGTACAGTTACTAGTTTGTGCACCTTATGATTGAGTCCTTCCACATCATACAGCTTTGTTGAGTACCTCATGTTGGATGATGGGGGATGCCTTAATGCCCTCCTTCTAGCAAATTTCATCCCATCGACTTCAGATCATTTATTTTGGGATAAGAATCTAGATTCCGTTTGACTGCCTTGAGACTTGCAGTCATCAGTGGCAGGTTCTGTCACCATCGACAGTCTTTAGGAATACATCAATGTCCCTTGATTGATCGATCCTCTCAAGTGTTCGACCTTAACACATTTATTCGCACTTGTTAGTTTTCACTCTAGTACCTTGATTCCCATTTTCATCATCAGTGGGTCATCTCGTGTCTGTTAACAGTATACATCAATGACCGGTAATCAGACGATGGACTACTATGTTCGACCTTGACACCTCTATTCACATAGTAGGGCACATACTCATAGCGGTTTGTGTAGAAGACTTTGCATATTGGTGGCATCTCTTATATGCTACCTCCTTGATCGTGCCATTGTTCATGAGATTTCATCTCTCGTGACTTGATTCTAGTATATGTCAAACATCTTCAGCCAGTATGGAGATCTTGATCTATTATATATCTTCACCCATTATGGAGATCATGGTCCTTTGTATATCTTCATCATGGAGATTCTGATCTATGTATATTGCACGTGGTGATGACCACTTATGTGATATCTTGTATCATGCCTATTCATGGCCATTGTACTCTTATGTATCCGGGACTGCTATATGTATTTGCATTTATGTGCAGAGTTGTATCATTGTACTATGTTGATTGGGTGGCTAGTCTTCCATTTGGGATTCTTCATCACTCCACTTCTGGGATGGAATTATAATGTATTTCGGCCATCGTATGACCCCTCTAACCTCACACATTAGGGGGCATCTGTTTCAACTGATTTTACCACTCTAGGTGAATCACAATTTGTATGGCCTTCCCCTGTCCCACTGCAAACTCCTTAGACCCCTTGGACCATTTTTTGTCCTTTGATGTTTCCTTGATCATCCCTAAAACATGTGAAAAATTATACATATGACTTTTCAACCCTTAATCATGTATATATGCGGGTTTGATCAGTAAAACCGCGTACATCGGGATGTGTACAAAATCCAAATCCTTTTGGAGTTTTCCTTGACATGGATCCAACTCATTTGACTCTTGGCCTTCCCTATGCCTTGAGATCGCTCGGATTTGACCTTTCATTACCCCTTTGAAAATCTATATAAGGAACTCTATGATACATTGAAGGAATATGAGAGAATTGAGAGCAAAGAAACTATAGTCCATTGTTGCTAGAACTTATGCTTGAGTCTGCATCCCTTTGTCCCCTGGAGCACTTTTGTGTTCTTCCCAAGCTTGTCTTTTGCTTGTGATCTTGCTATCGAGAGATGGAGGATTGAAGTGGTGGAGGGCCAAGTGGGAGATTCGGTTTCTCTAGTTCACAGACGTGCCATCAGAGGTTGTATATATTGTAATCTCTGATTTATATTAATAGAAATATCATTTCTTGTCCAATAATGTGTGTTTGAATGAATATTTTATCCATGGGATTATGTCAAATGCTTATACATTATTGGTTATATATGCTAGAATAGATCTAACCCCATGATATATAGAATGCTTTTATTGTTTACTTGTTGTTGAGGAAGTAATTTATCAATTCAAGATAAAGTTGGAAATCTCAACATGGATCTACTTCGACCATTCGGAATAAGGTACGAGGTCTGATCCTTTAGTGTTAGACATTTAATTTTTATTGCATATTGGAAAGGATTGATTTCTGGAGTCAAGTTGTCTATTATGGTACCCCAATCCATAGGAATTTCTCTCCATAACAAAGGGTTGTTTCTGAATGTCCCAGTTGTCCCTTGAGTTTATACAGGCCTCCTTATTCTTCACCGATGACAACTGCATATTCAATTGACTTTCCTTTGGGCCACATGAGTACTTGGCCATCTATGAATGCAACTCTGAATCCTTTCTTATCTAGAGCTGAGATAGAAAGTAAATTCTTCTTTAAACCTAGTACATATAAAAATTCCTTCATCTTGGGGGGATTTCCTAAATCAAGCTTGTATCTTGCTTCACCAATTCCTTTGATTGGATTATAGTACATATTCTACTCCATCTTCTTTTCTTGCTTACTTTCTTCAAGGTCCTTCCTCTTCTTCTTCTTCATCCTCATCTTCATCTAGATGTCCATGATGTCTTTTATTGTTGTAGTTCCTCTTCTTGTATTCTTGTCTCTTCAAAGGACAATTTATGGCAATGTGTCATATCTTATCACAATGAAAACATTGAAATTTGGAGTAGTCTTTCTTGGAGAGACTTTCTCTTGTTCTATGTAACTTTCTAGGAGGTTGATATTCCCTATGGTTTCCCTTCTTGAATTTGGGTTGAATTCTTCTTCTCTTGGTATGGGTTCCTAGGGCTTGAGCATCCTCCTTCAATAGAACTTCTCTATTTTCAACTCTAGTCTCCTATTGAATACAATCTTCCCATCAAATTTCATGCTTTCCTTCCTGGCACACATCATCTAGATGAATGACTCCCAGGGTCTAGTGAGACCATCAAGAGCAGTCATAACCAATTCATCTTCATCAAGTTTGTCTCCAATGGCTTCTATTTGTTCCTTGAACTGGGAGACTGTTGTGAAGTATTCCTCGATGTATTTTCCCTAACTCATATTAGTTCTCTTCAACTGAGCTCTTAGATTCATATTTCTGTTGATGTTTCTTCCTTCATACATTATTGATAGGGAATCATACATTTCTTTCAAAGTCTTCTTGGATGACACTTAAGAGATCAAGTGATCCTTGATGGAGTTAGAAATAATCCTCTGTTCCCCAATCAGATCCTTTTTGTGCTTCTCCTTGACTTCAGCCTCTTCAGGTTCTACAACTTCATCCTTGATATATTTCTCAAGATAATTTAACTTGATGATGAGACCAATTTTGTATTTCCATGCTCTGTAATTATCTATGCCTTCTAGCTAGTCCTCAAGCTTGGTGCTTAAGGCCATCTTGACAGGAGATCACATGTCACATACCCCAATTTTGTAAAATGATGTTAATTGTTTTAATTAGATTCCTAAGACATTATGTTAAGTTTAATGCTAAGTAGGAACTGATGACTCAGTAGAGTCAACAGAAATGGAATGTAATACATAATATTTTATTATTAATAAATAAATTGTGGAGACAACAGTATGGGAGAGCTGTTAAAAAGAGGTTACTGGTCAAACTGGTGGATGGAACTAGGTGGAGGGAAAAATACAAGTGGCAGCATCCTCAAACACTTCCTAAGTTGCAGGTGGAAACTTCCCTATATTTGGGGTCATGATCCCCCAAGAAAGTGGGATCAGAGCAGGTGGCTCATTAAATGACAATTAACCCAAAAAGACCTAGGCAATCTTTTAAAAAGTACTCAATGAAGAGAGCTGAGGCTGCTCAGATATATTTCCAGAGAGAATTCATTCAGGTGAATGTTATTCAGGAAAATTCACTAAGGAAAGAGGGAAAAATAGTAAGGAAGTTGTCTCAGAGGATTGCTACAGTAACTTGGTTTTTACAGCTTGTTAGCTGGGAGAACTCACTGAGAAGTTCAGGATTAATGCTAAGTTTGAAGACTGGTATCTGACTTTGCCGCACCTAGTTCCAGCGAGGGAGACCAGAGCAAGATCAGGGGTCCTAAGGAGTTGTTGTTTGAGCGCTCTCGAGGAATTGGTAGGGAGGAACGGCCTCCCATTGCTGTTGTTGTCCAAAGCTTAAGCAGGTTCTGTCACTTATCTGACTTGTTTAAAATATTGTGAATGGTTGAATGTTAAGTTTATAGTTTAGGATTGAGAATTTACTAGTTTAATGATTTAAATGTTTTAGTTTATCAGTAATGAAATCTATTGATGAAACATAAAGACCCTCTTTGTTTTTCCACATCTGGGTTTTACCAGACCGTACTCCAGCAGAGGGGTAGAATTATAAAAGATGTATGATGAGGTTATAGAATAGTAGATTGTTCTTTGCTTAATATCAGAAGAAATTATCTATTTTGCTGATAGCTGTTTATACTCATAGGTAAAACTTTTCCTTCGAATCGTCTATCCTTCTCGATAATCCTTTTAAATTGTAAAGAACAGATAGAAGAATGTACAGGTTGTGCTAAGAAAAGATAGACTAAGAGTATCTGCTGTAAATCTTATAATTATTTTTCTTCCAGTTTGAAAGAATCTAACTTCTTATGCTGGAAAGGAAACACTGATAGTAGGAATAAATAATCATGGTTTAGAATTCTACAGTTAAGACCTGGTAGTGTTAGTCTGTATTTATGGTTTAGGATGTAGTTATTTAATTACTAATTTTTTTTTTACGGTTGAGCTCAAATAGAATTACAGAGCTGTTAACCTCTTTCTTAGGTAGTAACTGAAGAATATTTATATATATATATAAATGAGTGTTTAAAATAAAACTTAAGTAGTACTATATGTATTTTATATACATATATACAAGCATCATAGCTAACAGATGAATTAAATAACTAACAAAATGTTATAGATTTAAAGTAACCATAGAAACATTGGTATACATAAAAGAGATAATATCTTCATTATATCAATAACAAATAACTTATATTACTTACAATATAGAAGTAATACTAATGTTACACATAAGGTAATAATCTTTTTATAGTAATTGTAACCTAAACTATTTACCCTTATACATTACAAAGTAAATAATAATACATGAGAACCTTATAAATAAAAGAATAAAATGAGAATATAAAGACCCT
Source organism: Pseudotsuga menziesii (assembly GCA_001517045.1). Taxonomy (NCBI): domain Eukaryota; kingdom Viridiplantae; phylum Streptophyta; class Pinopsida; order Pinales; family Pinaceae; genus Pseudotsuga; species Pseudotsuga menziesii. Next base: position 153,675 of record LPNX011119058.1, on the reverse strand, counting down.
ACTTAAATAAAAGGGTATAAAGCATAAGTTAAAAATTATATTTCTTAATAGTTAGTAAATCAGGGTAACAAGTCTGTACAGCACCCTGGACAGTAAATCTAATTAACAGTAAGTTTCAGAAAATACTTAAACCTCAGATTATTTTAAACGGAGAATTAACTATTGTTACTTTGCATAAATATAAAAGAACCTAAGCAGAATTAATAACAAAAGTAATAATTATTACAGGGAGAATAACACAGTTGTTATAATCAGTGATATGGATATCCTATTAATTACTGTATATAAATTTATATTATTTGGAAATTACAGTATTTATTTATCTTTTCTCATTAGCAGAGATTTCAGTATAAAAACCTGTAACCTGTTTGTACAGCCTATGGCTTCTAAATGTCATTAAAATCTTAAAAGATGATATAGTTTACCCATTGTAACGCTTATAACAATTTATAAAAGTAATATCAACCAGTATATTATTCAATTGCAATAAAAGAAACTCTACCAGCATTTACCACGAGTAAATAACACAAAGTAAACCAAATATTTTATCAATTTACAAAAGTTAAAGGTATCGAGGACAGATAGGCTTACTGAGCCAAGTCAACATAGTAACTATTTCAAAACTGCATAGTAATATAATATTAACTTAAGGAAAGTAGCATGAACAACGCACAGCTTCAAATTAGGGTAAACCCTGATAAAATTTAAAGTATGTACTGGAATTGGAGTTTAACTCCTTGACACCTCATGGCTGTCAGCTTTAACTAAAAAGTAAGGCTTACAGCCTATACAATAGTTAAATAATTATGCATACATTACCCTGTATTAAAAACAAACAAGGAACCCAAACCCACAGTCTTGGCTTCAGCCAAGACCTCTTGCTAAACAAGAGTGAGACTCGCTTAAACAGCATTCGGGTTTGCTAACTGAACCAAGGTAACCACGAGGGTTACAAACCTCAAATTCAAGCCATAACTGTCCTAAGAACCAACAAGGAGGGAACGCCATGGATAAAACCAGGCTTACCAGGGAAACCTAGCAGCCGAAGTAACGCACCTTCCACGCCATGAGGAGGAGACCGAACCTGTAGTAAGGAAACAACTTAATATTAAAACCCTTAAGAATGCAATTGTTAAGCTAATACATTAAATAGAAAATGAAAGAAAACTCGGTACATACCTTAGAGTTAGATTGACTTTACGACCACTAGCAGGAAGAACGGTAAACCCTTATTTCACCTCAGAGAAGAATGAGCTCACTAGAGCTAAGCGTACCTGTCACGATGGAGGACGTTCTATAGTATCGAGTTGAGGGAATGCACTTATGCAATGACAGGTTCGAAAATGGAGGCCAAGGAAGAAACCCTAGGTAAGTCAACATTTATCAGCCTCTAACAACAAGCCATTCAACACCATAAGCTTCCACACAGTGCACTAGATGAGCTCATGAAGAGATGGAGCAACATAGGGACTGCTAACAGACACCACACTCACAGCAAAATGGACCTGGAGGAGTTGCAGAGTGGCCGAAGGCCCGAAGGCTGGCTGAGAGGAGACCACGCCAATGCATGGCTGAGAAGAGAACACGTATCACTTTTAATACTTTACATGCAGTGCGTAGAACTCCATAGTTCTACAACAAAAGTCACCAACGTTTTCTTTTCACAACCCACATCATAACGCGGATATTCCATAGAGTTCGTTACACTATAGTCAAATCACCTGTATTGCACAATCAACCATATAAACATTGGTTTAATGTTATAAAATTTAAAGATTTTGGTCATCGCTAATCTCATATAAACATTAGAATTATGTTCTAGATTTGGTTTATGGGTTATCGTTGACCATCTTAGGATCAAATATGGAAGTTTAGAACTTTGTTTATAAAAATATTGCATTATAGATTGGGTCCATCGATGGTCTCATACTTTTACGTATGAAGACTTGCAATGTATGATAATGAAATTTTTGAGTGAGGAGCAACAACGAATACCATGGTATAGTTCGTTTATAAACCTATTCTTTCTATGCATTATCTATTACCCTAGTTAACAAATGAAGTAAAGGAAGCAATAAAATAAGATTTGTAGAATTGTATTAATTCATAAGAAGTGATCTTTTGAACTCAATGGTGGTCACTCTTAAACTTGTGAACCTCCTTTGTTTGTAAATTAACAATCCTACCAATACTGTTAGAACCATCTGCTTTGTGACAATGGATTTTATTAAGTTCAAATCCAAGGATGGTAGAAGATATTATAAGAGTCTTGTTGAGGCCTGGAAATTCACAGGCGGCAACAGTAAGGGATTCTCCCCAATCAGCGTTCCCAACTATCCCGCTGACTGTTTGGTATAGGGAATCCGCCCGGTTTATGGTCCGGCTACCGTAGGTCAAAGTAACAACAAAGGTTTACCGGTTGCGGCCCGGTCCACCGGAATTTGTATTTTGACTTAATGTATGCAATGCATGTGCCTATCTTAATCGTGCAGGGTGATAAAAATGTAAGGAACGACACAATGTGCCGCGCAGGTTCTTACCTCTTGTCTTAGGTTCTCTAACATCTAAACCACATATGCAACTATGAAATAAAACAACTAACCATCTAAACACCTAACTACCTATCCCCGGGGAGCCAGAAAATGATTATTAGTGAGTAATGCATTATCTCCATGTATGATAAACACAATTATAGGTAGCTGATATTTATGTTTACAACACATGAACTAGAATATCTTCTAACAATCAGATAGCTAACTGTTATATGAAACACAAGCATTACTCTAAGTGAATTTTCCACGAAATAAATCAGAAATCATTCCACAAGACATAGGTCACATAGTTAGAATGATCTCACGATTTATGGACATAAGCTGAAAAATAAAGTAGTTCATCTTTCGGCCATCCATCGCATAACATTTGGAAACTTCACAGCTTTTCTCCAACAGGCAAACTAAAATCTTTATTGCAAAAGGAAGTAGTTCTTCTTACAATAGGTCCTCCAATATTACTGGGAAAAATCCCTCCCTTTGTCTATCTTTCCTAGTTTTATACAAAAAGCAAAAATGGTTGGGCTGCCCAAAGTGACCTTTGGGCATCCCAACGCTTCATTTTCCTACAACCCTTTACAAATTATTTAATTATACAAAAGTTGACCAGTCCTTCTCATGAAGAGGGTCCTGCTTGGTTCTCCAAAAACTTTCTCCATGCTACTGCTTCAGCAGCGAGTCCTTCAAATGAGTGGGGCTCTAAGAACTGTATGTTCAGTTCGAACTTTTCAGCCTGCTTCCGAATGGCCTCGACCCTGGCCGTGTTCAAACGTACCTATTCCTCCAAGAGTTGTACACTAATGGCTGTGTGGCCTATTTCCTCTTTGAGGATTTGTTCATCAATAGCTCTGATGCATTGCACTTTAGCTTCTTCATCTTGTTGCCTTTTCTGCAAAATCTTTGCGAATGCATCATGATCTGGGAACTCGTATAATCTCTACTCAGCTTCTGCCTGACAATGGTTGTATGTGACCAGGGCTCTCCTGAAGAACTCTGCACATGCTCCCTTTGTTTTCTTGACAGTCTTCTGGAAGTCTTCTGCAGTGTTGACGGCGAATTCTATCAGGTTATGGTCCCGTTTCAAAGCTTGTTTATCCTTGACTAGTAGCTCAGCTGGGACTTCCATATCATCCTCCACCCTGGTTATCCTTGTGGTCAATACTTCAAGAATGTCTTGCGACCTGTCCACAAAATAAGAAGTGGTGTCTAAGATTTCATCCAGTCTGCCATCAATCTGGAGGACCTGACATCTTTCCTCCTCTAGAGCAGTTTGCAGTTGCAGCACCTTAGCTTTCTGAGCCAAGATGTGTTCTTTAACTGGCTGCAGATCTACCTACTGTGCTTTTGCTGCTTCCAGCTGCTTTTCCAGTTCCTTAATGCATGAGGTATTGGATTCATATGTGACATTTTGTTGCTCTATCAGGTCTTCCATCTTTACCCTCAGCTGTTCCTTTTCATCCTTTAAATCTTGAATCTCCTGCTGTGCTTTTCTCAGGGCTTCTTGTGTTGTTTCTTTCGCTTGTGCTTCTTGCTGAATGGCATGGATTTTGCTCTTTGTGGCCTCCATTTATTTAAGCACATGCTCATATTTTCTTTTCAATATATTGCCGTCCTCTCTTTCCCTTCTCAGGGTGTCCTTGAGCTGAGCGGAGGTCTTCTTGGATGATTCTATCTCGATCATCATTCGGTCTATGTTATCCTCCGTAGCATGTATTTCTACCTTCCTAGCCCTTATGACAAACCTTGGATCTTTATCTGTCCCGACCATCACGGCTTTATCTATTATCATTGTACTGGTCATTCCTTCAGCCTCTACCTTTCTCTCAGTTCTCCTCATAATCCTTTTGGTAGCCCTGTCATAGTATACTATGCTAAAATCAGGGACTTCTTCCCCTTTTTTCTGTGCAAGGGGTACTAACTGTAGCATGGGGGTTGTAGGAGTGATGGTAGTGGGCATTTGAAGGGTTTGAACCTCAGGGATTTCCTCACCCTGGCTCTGCTCTGTTGGTGATCCAGGAGCCTGCTGTTGTGTCAACTCTGCCTTCTCAGCTTCCTGTTTTCGAAGCTCTTCGTCTAGTTTTCTCTGAGCTTCTTCAGCTGCTTGCTTAGCAGCTTCCTCTATTTCTCTGGTGGTTTCCCTTGCTCGTTCAACTGCGTCCTGGGCAGCTTTCTTCTTTTCCTCTTCTCCTTTCCGGAGCCACTCTGCAGCCTCTTCTTCTAGCCTTTGGGCCTCTTCTCTTATCCTTTTGGTTGCTTCTTCAGCCTTAGCCTGCTCAGCCTTCTCTTGTTCAGATCCTTTTCCACCTTTCGGTTTGAATCTCTTACTGAGCGTTGTCATGTTCGGGGCCCTCCTGAAAACGGATTCATCACTGTCAAAATGATGGGTGTAGTCATAAAACACCTTGTGCTTCTTGCAATGCTTAGCCATCCTTTCATGAGTGTCATTTCGTCTGAAAGTCATCTCCCCAAAACAGAACTTCCCTAGTTCCTCTATAAATTCTGGAGCTTGTTTCACATTGGCGAAACTGCATCTGCCTAACTTAAATGGTAAGGGTGGATAGACATCCTTCTTTTTTTGGAATAAGAAATGACCAACTCCGTCAATAAACACCTGTCTAACAGCCTCCTTATGGATTATATAATCTGTTGCATACTTGGGCAGCAGATAAGGTGTCTTTGACCCACCAAACATTCTAAGATACATTCCGTTCTCTGTCAAGAAATAATCACCATACTCCTCTACTACCTGCATAGCTTCTTCAGACATGCAGTCACATTCCTTTTGGAAGATAAGAGTGTGCAGAGGCATGATAAAATGCTCACAGATTTCTCGATAATAACTATGGTATTGATGAGCCCCCAGTAGCTTGTAGGATACATATATGGGCATTCTGTCCCTGTCCCAAACACATTTGAGGCCAGGGAAGGGCTGGTGGCATAATATGCAGTCAATCAGGATCGAGCTCATATAAAATTCAGATTTTTTCTGTTCTACTCCTCCTTTTGCTGCAGCTATACAAGAAGATAGACTACTAGATACCAGGCTGGACCAGTTGAAGATGGTCCCTTCTGTGGCCACATGGAAAATCAGGGGTATCCATTCGAATTTGAATAATCTGCCATTAGCCCTCCCGAAGATCCTATTCAGCATTAGAGCTATGAATCTGTAAGGGGATCTAAGGCTGGCTGTGTCATAATCTTCAGTAGCTCTATGTCTATAGATCTTCCCTGGTAATAGAATTCTCCTCATGGTTTCTATCAAATCCATCCTGAGATTGTCCAACCATTCATTGGTCAAGAAAACTTGAGGCTCAGGCAGGTGGTAAGCTAAGGCCACATATCCAGGGCTAAAGGCAGCATAGCCCTGACCTTCAATATTACAGATAAGCATTGAGCCATGGTTTGTGTGTGGTAGGATCCACTTCATCACCTCAGAACATGGAAACATCTCTGGCCTGGTGGCAACCTTCATAATTGCAGATCTTTCTATATTTGCGTAAATGGGTTCTTCGTCCAAGCCCATATCTGGGACTTCCCTATGGGAAATCAGCCTGTATATGTCTCCCCACTTATATTCAGGGTCCACCCCCATGACACACTGGGTATCCTCATATATATACTCAGTTGGTAGGATGGCCTCTATTGCTGTTTGTTCTTCTACCACTTGGGCCTTCTTTTTCTGTCTTCTGGACATTTTAAAATCCTCCTGTAATGTAAAACATCATGATATTAAGCAATTCAAATTTGTGAATATTATGAAGCAGTTTATTCTTTCTCCATTGTCTATATGACTATAATGATATCAGATATAGGCTCTTCAAGTTAAAGGATTTGAACTAGTCATGCAATCTTTTGAGCTGTGCCATTATCTTATATCAATGTGTAAGTAAGAGAGAAACCTTTACATGTATGCACAACCAATCTATATCCTGACCATCTAAAACTATCAGCACAAAAACTCAGACTATTTCTGCAATATAATGAGCTATAGTACTAACATGAATTTACTCATTAATCGGTCCATGATCCAACTTACATTACTTTCCAGTATGCCATTTTTACCAATGAAACGATATGCGATGCAAATGCATAGATTTTAAATGCTAGGTGTGACTATCTTTCAAAACTATACACAATTTTAGCAAGGAAAAAAATGGCGAATCTTATGCCATGCGCAGATATGGTAATTACATCAGTGCGGCCATAAGCTACGAGAATCCATGACAACCTTTCGCGCAGGGTGCTCCCACCAGAACCACCGTTCATTTTACCCTCAAATCGTAAAAAACCGACAGCGGCGCGGCCCTAGGGTTTCGCGTGGTGGAAAACAACGAATAGTGCAGTGCGGGCACAGGTTAGGGCTCGAGGAAAAGGGAAAACGCATAGGAGAATCGACCAGCCGGGTATCTACCATGAAAAATCCGGCGAAAACCCTATCCAAGACGCTTAAGGATCTCATCATAACAAGAACAGAATCAGGTGCAGGCGGCATAACGGCCGCCTGCACAGTGTCTTCCTCTACCGCTAAGGGCGAACTAAAATGGAGGAGGTAAATGAAATGCGGGCTTTTAAAGGGGAAAAAAAAAACCCCCCTCTAATCGCACAAGCTATCCAACCCCAAAAATAATAAAAGATAAAACGTGGGCGCAAACTACTGGGGAAACGAAAACGACAACCCTAGCCGTGGGTATAAAAACTCCGTATGTGAACGAAAAGGGACTACAGGCCGTAATCTTGACAATATTCCACACAGCATAAGTCACCCATACAAAAGCGAGAAAAAAGGGGGGTAAAGATCCTACCTGGAAGTAGTGCACAACTGAAGTGGCGACAACGATGGAGCTTTCAATCGACAGCTGGACGAGGGTACAGGCACGATGCTCCCACAAGACTCATGAGGTCGACAACGCAGAGAGAATTACGATAGCCTGGGCAAAAAATAACAATAAAAAACCAAAACCCACCCACCGTATATATAAAAAACTTCACACGTGCGATAGGTCAACTCAGTTGGAGCGGACATGAAAGTTTTAGTCGGGCAACAAAGCTCAGCCCTCTCCGCAACGACGGACCATCTTCACCATTAAATCACCCGCAACGCAAAACATAGGTCATGCCATCAAGAACCGCAGTCGGGCGGCAGCGGATACATTGGTCGGATGACCAAAAGTCCGGCCTCCCCCGCAACGGTGGACGCTCAGAGTATACGGTTGTCCATAATGAGGAAAAAAGGCAATCTACCGGGCTCCAAAACACGTCGGTCGGCAAAAAAAAAACAAAATTCTGAACTCCCAATGATCCGTAACGGCGGAGACGGAAGTCTTTATCCCCCTCCGATGCGGAATAAACAAGGCCCTAAACAGACAGGAAAATTCCACCACCCGCAACCGTAAACGAAGTAACCTACCTCTGCAGCAGTCGGCACGAAACAAACAGTCGGAGGGACAAAACCAATCAAGACTTCAAAGGCACCCGCAACATACCGGAAAAGTCCACCACCCGCAACGGCGGAACGAAAACACCAATCCTCGCACAGTCGGCATAAAATGACAACGGAGATCCGAAAAACACCTGCAACGGCGGGGTGGAAAAAACAACCAAGTTTCGGAAGTCACCCGCAACGGCGGGACGGAAAAGAAATTTAAGAGCTGAAGAGCACCCGTAACGGCGGGACAGTCAAAAGAAATACCTCCCGATACAAGAAAACTTTGAAAGATTTTGCAAAGCAAGAAAAAGGAGCTCAGGATGGGATTCCTTAGATCATTTAAATGAAGAGAAACCATTATTGATAGCAACCAAAATTCCCGGAAGACGCTTCAAAATCCAAAGGCCAAAAAATAATAAGCTAAAAACAAGACGAGAACTGACTAATTCAAAGAGAAAGGGGGGTCCCAAATTTTTTTTGAATTTTGGGGAATTGTTGCAGACGCAACAAGTCTGTTTATGAAAAGTAGTTTGGATAAGTTAACTTTCTTGTTTGATAGTATAGCCATGAAACTCCTAAATAGTGGGTGAATATAATAAGTTTAGGACTGAATTCAAAATGGTATTGTTCTTATCCAAATATCAATCTTGGAATGGAAGTAGTATTCCATAACAATACAGATCCTTAAAGTATTAAAGGAAAACTTGGATCAAATAATAAACTTTGTAATGCTTGGAAAAAGAATAGTATAGGATGATACCTAAATTTACAATTGCAAATTGAAACATGTTACAAATCTAAACATGGCAAGTTGCAGAAACTTTAAATAAGTGGAATTAGATCTTAGATGTTGTAATCTCTACCATGCAAGATACTAATAAAGAAATGTTTATAATTGAAGCTATACCTGTTCAACTTGACAAATCTGACTAGCATGAACATACTTTACTGAATAAATACTGTTAGCAGTGACCCGAACATCTTACCTAGATATCTGTAAGAGAAGGAAACTTCTGTGTTAGCTTGGAAGCTAAGTAATCCCAGTGTTTCATAGTAATCCCACCTTGTGTTCACAAAAAGAAACAAGTCAATGAGCTGAAAAGATCTATTCTATCAACCTATACAAATAACCGAGGAATGCTAATAATAAGCTGATAACTTTTAACTAATTAAATAATTAGTTAACTGTAAATATTGTTAATCTTATGTAATTCAAAAAAAAATTTAAATTTTTCAGAAAATTTGGGGTTTTGACATGTGTTATCAGAGCATGGTTCAAACACTAGGCCTTGATGTGGCCCAACTAGTTTTCACAGAACAGTAAAAATAATGTACTAACCTGTATTTTTTTTTGTTTTATGTAAAAAACAGAAAATTTCTTTTTCTGAATCTAATAGGAAGGTATGGAGAAGTTAGGAGAATATACTAAGGAGGAGTCTCCAAACACCAAGACAAGAAAAATGTCCATAGAACCTGTGTTAGAGGAGGTAACTGCTCACTCCTCAGAGCTGATGCAGACTATCAAGGATTTGAAGACTAAAATGGAATCAGTTAAGAAAGATAATGAGATAATTTTAAAGACTCAGGAAGAGTTAAACCAAATCTTGATAGAAAAATTCCAGACAGAAGGGAGGGGTAGAAGATCCGAATCTGAGGAAGCTAGTCATCCGAAGGGATCTAAAAGGATGAAACTGGCTAAAGCTGAAAGCAGTTCAGCATCTGAAGGATTCAGGGAACAACAAAGCTACTACACTACTAGTGACAGTAGTGAGGCTGAGTTGTATAACAAAAAGAAAAAGTACAGGCCGTACGAAGAGATTTCCAGGGAGTTCAAAAAAATAAAGCCCCCAACTTTCAATGGAGAGACTGAAAAAGGAGAAGAAGCAGAGTCCTGGTTATCTGGAATGAGGAATTATTTTCAGATATACAACTATTCAAACCAGCTGAAGGCAAGAATGGCCATCTATAATATTTCTGGAAAGGCAGATATATGGTGGCAATATCTGAAAAGAGTCAAGGGGATCAAAGAAAAAGAAGTCAATTGGAGTACTTTTAAAAGGTACTTCAAGAAGAAATTTCTATCTGAACAATACTATGAAGAAAGAGAAAATGAATTTTACAAGTTAAAATTAGGATCCCTGACTATGAAGGACTTAAACAGTAAATTCTTAAGTCTGTTAAGGTATGTGCCTTATTTAGTTGATGAGAAACCTAAAGTACAGCTATTTCTCAGCTGCCTGTCATATCATATCAAGGACAGAATCGAGTATGATAACCCAAGGACTCTGGAAGAAGCCATGAGAAAGGAAAATTTATGTTTTGAACAGAACAAAAAGAAATAAGGTATAGCCAACTGGAAGGCTAAAAAGAACAGTAATCAACCTGAGTTCAAGAAAAAGGAGTTTGTACCCCAGAAAAATTTCAGGAATAATAAGAACAGAAATCATTCTAATGGTAAGAACTTCCAGGGAGACAGAAATGGTGCTTCTAATAATTCCAATAACTTCACGGGAAAGGAAGCTTCAAACAATCATGGAAATTTCACTAAGAATTTCGAACGGAAGGAGCCTGTTAAGTGCTGGGAGTGCAATGGCCCGCACTATGCTTCAGTCTACCCAAACCAGAAAAATCCAAACAACAATATTTATACTGTGCAGGATGAAATGACTATTGGAGAATTTGCAAGTACTATGCCCCGAATCAATGTAGCGTTGGAGAATCGCCAAGCGGATTATCAGACTTCCATGGTGGAAGTAGAAGGTATGGTTAACCAAACCCCTGTAACTATTTTAATAGATCCAGGTGCTAGTCTTAGTTACATTTCACCTCAGATAGTAGAAAAGTGTAAATTGACTATTGAAAAGTTTGATAGCTCCTGGTTAGTTCAATTAGCCATTGGGGTAAAAAGGAATGTAACATGTTATGTCAAAGAATGTACCTTATTTATGAATGATTTTAGAACTATAGTTAAATTAAATGTTCTACCACTTGGCTCGTATGACTTATTGATTGGTATGGATTGGTTAGAGCAGCACAAGGTAGTCTTAAACAGTTTTGATAAAACCTTTACATGCGTAAATAATAATGAACAAATAGTAACAGTTAAGGGTATTCCTAGGAAAATTGTAATCAAGCAAATTTCTGCCCTACAACTTAAAAGAGCAGTCAAGAAAGGGTGTAAAACCTATGCTATAACTATTACAGATGAGGCAAGTAAATATGAAAAAGATAAAATAAAAATAGAGGATATTCCTGTGTTAAACAAATTTACTGATGTTTTTCCGGAGGAAATTCTAGGATTACCTCCCAGGAGGGAACTGGATTTCACAATTGAGCTGGTACCAGTTGATGTACCTAGCTCGAAAGCTCCGTATCATATGAATATTTTAGAACTTAATGAATTAAAATCACAGTTAAAAGAATTAATAGATAAGAAGTACATTTGACCTAGTGTGTCCCCTTGTGGAGCACCAGTAATCTTTGTTAAAAAGAAAGATGGCACTATGCGACTATGCATAGACTACCATCAACTAAATAAAATGACTATTAAAAATAGATATCCATTGCCCCACATAGATGATCTGTTTGATCTGTTGCGTGGAGCTATGGTGTTCTCAAAGATAGACCTAAGATCAGGATATCATCAGGTAAGAATTAAAGATGAGGACATTTTCAAGACAGCCTTTAGAACAAGGTATGGACATTATGAATTTGTCATAATGCCATTTGGGATTACTAATGCCCTAGCTGTCTTTATGTGCATGATGAATAACATAATGCATAAATACTTGGATAAATTTGTTGTCGTGTTTATCAATGACATCTTAATTTATTCTAAAAATGAAGCAGAACATAAGGAACACTTGCGGATATTTTTACAAGAGCTGCGAGAGCAACAGCTCTTTGCAAAGTTTAGCAAGTGTGATTTCAAGGATGAAATTCAGTACTTAGGTCACATAGTGACTAAGGAAGCGATTTCAGTAGATCCTGAAAAGATTCAGGCAATTGAATATTGTCCAGTACCAAAAGACATAACAGATGTTAGATCCTTCATGGGAATTACCGGTTATTACCGGAGATTCATTGAAGGCTTTTCAAAAATAGCTAATCCAATCACTTCCTTACAAAAGAAAGGAAAGAAATTTGACTGCAACTTAAAATGTGAAGAAAGCTTTAAGAAATAAAAAACCTTGTTAACAACTACGCCTATTCTAAGAATAGCAGATCCTAATAAGGATTTCGTGGTTTGCACCGATGCTTGTAATGATGGTTTAGGCGGTGTGTTGACTCAAGATAGGCATGTCATTGCCTATGAGTCCATGAAATTAAAAATCCACGAAAATAATTATGCAACGTAGCTGTTATACATGCTTTAAAAATGTGGCGAGACCACTTAATAGGTAGAAAGTTTATTTTAATGACTGATAATAAAGGTCTGAAATACCTTTTAGATCAGCCCAACCTAAATGCAAGACAAGCAAGGTGGTTAGCCTTCTTGAGTGAATATGATTTCAAAATTCAACACATAAAAGGGAAAGAAAATAAGGTGGATGATGCTTTAAGTAGGAATGCAAAGATGAATTTTACAGCAGCAATCAACACTTATGCTTCTGATTTAAATGAACAACTTACTGAAGGGATAAAATTGGATGAAATTTATAAAAAATTACAGGTTATAGCTAAAGAAGAACCTATAGAAAGTTTAATAAAAGGTTATAGTCTAAATAAAGATGGATTCTTATTGTTTAAGGATAGACTGTATGTGCCTAATGTGCCTAAGGTTAAATTGCTGATTCTGGATGAAGTTCATAAAACCCCTTACTCAGGACATCCAGGCTACTAGAAGACTGTCACCATGTTAAGAAAAGAATATTTCTGGCCTAATATGAAATCTGAAGTAGTTGAATACATAGCTAGATGTTTGGATTGTCAACAAGTGAAAACTGAACACCAACATCCAGCTAGTTTACTGCAACCTTTGCCTATTCCTAGTTGGAAATGGGAAATAATTAGCTTAGATTTTATTACTGGACTACCTAGAAATCAGAATCAGAATGATTCAATCATGGTGGTGGTTGACAAGTTAAGTAAAGCAGCACACTTCATTCCTGTCAAGACCACTTACAAGGTTGCTAATATAGCTGATATATTTCTAAAGCAAATTTTTAGGTTACATGGAGTACCTAAAGTTATTATTTCAGACAGGGATCCTAAATTCACAGGGAATTTCTGGAAATCCTTGTTTAAGGGATTGAACACAACACTGCATTTCAACACCTCTTTCCATCCTCAGACAGATGGATAGACAGAAAGAGTGAATCAGGTGCTGGAAGATTTGTTAAGAATGTATGTTAAGGATTAGCCAGGTAAGTGGGAGGATTATTTGCATTTAGCAGAATTTGCATACAATAATAACTATCAATCATCAGCTAAGTTCAGCCCATTTAAAATTCTGTATGGTCGTAAATGTAACACTCCTATCTCCTGAAATAATCCAGTAGATAGATTGGTGTTAGGACCTGAATTATTGAAGGAAATGGAACAGATTGTAAAACAAGTGCAGGAAAATTTGAAAGTAGCTCAGGATCGACAAAAGAGCCAAGAAGATTTGAAAAGAACTCCCAAAGAGTTCTAGGTGGGTGAGCACATGTTCATAAAGGTAAGACCAAAGAAGAGCTCCCTAAGACTCGGAAGTTGTGCAAAACTAGCACCACGTTATTGTGGTTCGTTTGAAATTTTATCCAGAATTGGTCAAGTTGCATATCAGTTAGCGTTACCACCTAACTTAAAAGTGCATAATGTTTTTCATATTTCTGTTCTAAAAAAGTACATTCATGATGCTACTCATGTGATTGATTGGAATGTTGTACAGGTGGAACCAGAAGGAGAAGTTCTAGTGGAACCGGACTGTATCCTCAAGAGGAGGGAAATTACTCTGCGGAACCGCACAATTGGACAGTTGAAGGTGCAATGGAAGCACCTTAGTCCTGAAGAAGCAACGTGGGAACTGGAAAGTAAGATGCAGAAGGCATACCCGAATCTGTTCCAGGAGGTTGCAGAGGATGAAGAATAAGTAACATCGAGGACGATGTTACATTTTAAGGGGGTGTGTATGTCACATACCCCAATTTTGTAAAATAATGTTAATTGTTTTAATTGGATTCCTAAGACATTATGTTAAGTTTAATGCTAAGTAGGAACTGATGACTCAGCAGAGTCAACAGAAATGGAATGTAATACATAATATTTTATTATTAATAAATAAATTGTGGAGACAACAGTATGGGAGAGCTGTTAAAAAGAGGTTACTGGTCAAACTGGTGGATGGAACTAGGTGGAGGGAAAAATACAAGTAGTAGCATCCTCAAACACTTCCTAAGTTGCAGGTGGAAACTTCCCTATATTTGGGTTCATTATCCCCCAAGAAAGTGGGATCAAAGTAGGTGGCTCATTAAATGACAATTAACCCAAAAAGACCTAGGAAATCTTTTTAAAAGTACTCAAGGAAGAGAGCTAAGGCTGCTCAAATATTTTTCTAGAGAGAATTCATTCAGGTGAATGTTATTCAGGAAAATTCACTGAGGAAAGAGGGAAAAATAGTAAGGAAGTTGTCTGAGAGGATTGCTGCAGTAACTTGGTTTTTACGGCTTGTTAGCTGGGAGAACTCACTGAGAAGTTCTGGATTAATGCTAAGTTTGAAGACTGGTATCTGACTTTGCTGCACCTAGTTCCAGCTAGGGAGACCAAAGCAAGCTCGGGCGTCCTGAGGAGTCGATGTTTGAGCGCTCTCCAGGAATTGGTAGGGAGGAACGGCCTCCCATTACTGTTGTTGTCCAAATCTTAAGCAGGTTCTGTCACTTATCTGTCTTGTTTAAAATACTGTGAATGGATGAATGTTAAGTTTACAGTTTAGGATTGAGAATTTACTAGTTTAATGATGTTAAATGTTTTAGTTGATCAGTAATGAAATCTATTGATGAAAGATAAAGACCCTCTGTGTTTTTCCACATCTGGGTTTTACCAGACCGTACTCCAGCACAGGGGTAGAATTATAAAAGATGTATGATGAGATTATAGAATAGTAGATTGTTCTTTGCTTAATATCAGAAGAAATTATCTATTTTTCTAATAGCTGTTTATACTCATAGGTAAAACTTTTCCTTCGAACAGTCTATCCTTCTCGGTAATCCTTTTAAATTGTAAAGAACAAATAGAAGAATGTACAGGTTGTGCTAAGAAAAGATAGACTAAGAGTATCTGCTGTAAATCTTATAATTATTTTCTCCCAGTTTGAAAGAATCTAACTTCTTATGCTGGAAAGGAAACACTGATAGTAGGAATAAATAATCATGGTTTAGAATTCTATAGTTAAGACCTGGTCGTGTTAGTCTGTATTTATGGTTTAGGATGTAGTTCTTTAATTACTAATTTTTATTTTTTTTACGGTTGAGCTCAAATGGAATTACAGAGCTGTTAACCTCTTTCTTAGGTAGTAACTTATATATATATATATAAATGAGTGTTTAAGATAAAACTTAAGTAGTACTATATGTATTTTATATACATATATACAAGCATCATAGCTAACAGATGAATTAAATAACTAACAAAATGTTATAGATTTAAAGTAACCATAGAAACATTGGTATACACAAAAGAGATAATATCTTTATTGTATCAATAACAAATAACTTATATTACTTACAATATATAAGTAATACTAATGTTACACATAAAGTAATAATCTTTTTATAGTAATTGTAACCTAAACTATTTACCCTTATACATTACAAAGTAAATAATAATACATGAGAACCTTATAAATAAAAGAATAAAAAGATAATATAAAGACCCTACTTAAATAAAAGGGTATAAAGCATAAGTTAAAAATTATATTTCTTAATAATTAGTAAATCAGGGTGACAAGTCTGTACAGCACCCTGGACAGTAAATCTAATTAACAGTAAGTTTCAGAAAATACTCAAACCTCAGATTATTTTAAACGGAGAATTAACTATTGTTACTTTGAATAAATATAAAATAACCTAAGCAGAATTAATAACAAAAGTAATAATTATTACAGGGAGAATAACACAGTTCTTATAATCAGTGATATGGATATCCTATTAATTACTGTATATAAATTTATATTATTTGGAAATTACAGTATTTATTTATCTTTTCTCATTAGCAGAGATTTCAGTATAAAAACCTGTAACCTGTTTGTACAGTCTATGGCTTCTAAATGTCATTAAAATATTAAAAGATGATATAGTTTACCCATTGTAATGCTTATAACAATTTATAAAAATAATATCAACCAGTATATTATTAAATTGCAATAAAAGAAATTCTACCAGCATTTACCACGAGTAAATAACACAAAGTAAACCAAATATTTTATCAATTTACAAAAGTCAAAGGTATTGAGGATAGATAGGCTTACTGATCCAAGTCAACATAGTAACTGTTTCAAAATTGCACAGTAATATAATATTAACTTAAGGAAAGTAGCATGAATAGCGCACAGCTTCAAATCAGGGTAAACCCTGATAAAATTTAAAGTATGTACTGGAATTGGAGTTTAACTCCTTGACACCTCACGACTGTCAACTTTAATCACCTGCATTGCACAATCAACCATATAAACATTGGTTTAATGTTATAAAATTTAAAGATTTTGGTCATCGCTAATCTCATATAAACATTAGAATTATGTTCTAGATTTGGTTTATGGGTTATCGTTGACCATCTTAGGATCAAATATGGAAGTTTAGAACTTTGTTTATAAAAATATTGCATTATAGATTGGGTCCATCGATGGTCTCATACTTTTACGTATGAAGACTTGCAATGTATGATAATGAAATTTCTGAGTGAGGAGCAACAACGAATACCATGGTATAGTTCGTTTATAAACCTATTCTTTCTATGCATTATCTATTACCCTAGTTAACAAATGAAGTAAAGGAAGCAATAAAATAAGATTTGTAGAATTGTATTAATTCATAAGAAGTGATCTTTTGAACTCAATGGCGGTCACTCTTAAACTTGTGAACCTCCTTTGTTGTAAATTAACAATCCTACTAATACTCTTAGAACCATCTGCTTTGTGACAATGGATTTTATTAAGTTCAAATCCAAGGATGGTAAAAGATATTATAAGAGTGTGTTTATGACAAGTAGTTTGGATAAGTTAACTTTCTTGTTTGATAGTATAGCCATGAAACTCCTAAATAGTGGGTGAATATAATAAGTTTAGGACTGAATTCAAAATGGTATTGTTCTTATCCAAATATCAATCTTGGAATGGAAGTAGTATTCCATAACAATACAGATCCTTAAAGTATTAAAGGAAAACTTGGATCAAATAATAAACTTTGCAATGCTTGGAAAAAGAACAGTATAGGATGATACCTAAATTTACAGTTGCAAATCTAAACATGTTACAAATCTAAACATGGCAAGTTGCAGAAACTTTAAATAAGTGGAATTAGATCTTAGATGTTGTAATCTCTACCATGCATGCTGCTAATAAAGAAATGTTTATAATTGAAGCTATACCTATTCAACCTGACAAATCTGACTAGTATGAACATACTTTACTGAATAAATACTGTTAGCAGCGACCCGGACATCTTACCTAGATATCTGTAAGAGAAGGAAACTTTTGCGTTAGCTCGGAAGCTAAGTAAGCCCAGTTTTTCATAGTAATCTCACCTTGTGGTCGCAAAAAGAAACAAGTCAATGAGCTGAAAAGATATATTCTATCAACCTATACAAATAACTGAGGAATGCTAATAATAAGTTGATAACTTTTA
The DNA here is from genome assembly GCA_001517045.1 of Pseudotsuga menziesii. Lineage (NCBI taxonomy): Eukaryota > Viridiplantae > Streptophyta > Pinopsida > Pinales > Pinaceae > Pseudotsuga > Pseudotsuga menziesii. The sequence goes on along the minus strand of LPNX011119058.1, from coordinate 135,880 downwards.
ACTAATTAAATAATTAGTTAATTGTAAATATTGTTAATCTTATGTAATTCAAAAACAAAACAAAAAATTCGGAAAATTTGGGGTTTTGACATCACAAATAATTGAAAATATAAAAAATAATAAATTGATCTTACTAGGAGATGTGATTGACTTAGGTGAGTTGAATAGTGTGCTTGGTTTTTGAATATCTCAAGTCTTCACCTTTCAAATCTAACTTGTGAGATTCAACACTTCTAGCACTTTTCTGGTTCACTAAATCTACAGTTTTTCTTGTGTAGTGTCAAACTAGGGTTTGAATTTATAGGAGATATGATGCTCCAAAAACATTGATTCTTGGCTCAGAATATGCCCTCTAGGAGGGTGCAACTTTCTATGCACTTAGTTCTTCAAAACTCAAAATTTTCCTGGAACCCTAATTTCTTATCGGGGAGAGAGAGAGGGATTTTTCACCTTGTGAAAGTTGTCCTATTAAGGTTAGCTCTGATACCATGTTAGGATTCCACATGCTAAGATATATTATAAGCATTCAATTTCAATTTCATAATAAAATCATATAGATAGGATCATTGAAAGAAACAATATCACAAGATCAACATAGGTTTACCCTCGGAAAACCCTAACGGGGAAAAACCCAGCAAAAGTAACCTCAATATAGATGATCAAAAGATAAAAGATAAAACCTCATATTGATCCTTCTCCTCTTTGTAGTTGTAACTCTCTCTCTTATGTGCTACACAAGTGAGTGTGTGTGTGTATAAAATACGAGAGCCTCACTTCTATTTATATTCTTTTGTTCACTTGACAATTCACTCCAACAAGTTAGCCCCACTAAAACTGACTAGGTCGACTTCTCCAGGAGGAGACAAAAACCTTAATATAATATTAATTAGGGTGCTAATGAACCGACTTACAATAGAGGGAATTTCCTCATGACTCTTAGTAGTTCTCTTATAGGATCATCACAGTATAATGAAATACAAATGATTTCCTGATAGGAACATCAAGGATAATAAGTGAATACACTTCAAAGTTACAATAATTCAATAGTTTCTTCATTACTTATCTAAACTCCTTATATTTGTATTTTTCTGGCATTCAACTAAGCCTTACATCATGGTCAAAAATAAGTTTCAAAGGCCTGCATGTGATTTTTGGATATGCTATCTTCATAGGTTATTAGGCATGTTTAACTTTGTGACTTTGAGAACCACTGCAATAGAATATTCCTTGGAATATTCTGAGACCAAGGTCTTCCACAGTGATGAAGACCCTTTCAAAGACATTAGAAAAGGAATTTCTTGCAATGGGGGACCATTGGATTTATTACTAAAGTTTTCACCAGGAAGTATCTCATGTTTGACTTTCTTCTTTGGAAATGGTCTAGAAGATAAATAAGGACCCATACCACCAATAGGAGTTCCTTGAACTGTTGATTCCCCCACCACTACTAGAGAATTCTTTCTATAGGATGTAATTTTAGGCCTATTTTATGGGTATTGATGAGCATCGTGCTTGTTTCCAAGAGAAACATGCAACATTTTCACAAGTTCAAAGACATCCCAGTGATTCACATCAACCTGCAAAAGGGCTTGAATATATTGCATGGCTAATTCTAGTATAACCATAGCTTCATATGCTCGTTCCTTTCTAAAATGAGGCCCACTGAAATTATGCTCGGTTGTTGTCGAAGATGGATCGATCAAGGTAATTCCTATGGATAGGATTTATAGGTTGCCCTTACTATTCCAAATCACCCATATAGTCTCTAGTTTGGAAAATTGGGTTTCCTTCCTCTTTAAGCTCGTGTGCTAGTTTGAGGAAAGTGATGGAGAAAGATCGAATTTTCTCCCAATTAATCCTTCACATTACTCGACCATAGAAATTACCCATGTGACCTTTCTTTTTTCTACCCTTATACTTTCCCATGACAAGTTCCTAGCAAAAAGAAAAATATCCCAAATGCAATAACACCACCAAACTATAAAAATGGTCGACAACTGGACTAAAAGTTCACCAATAAGAAGTTGAACATTTATTCATTTATGTTTCCTACCCACCATCTAGTTCGAGAGTAAAAAAAATATATTTATGTTCGGGCCCTAAGTTTCTCTAGCTAAATATCAAAAATCAAATCCCCTAGAAAATGAAGAAAAATAACTAACAAATTATAAAAACCAATCATTGTTCCTAACATGTCACATTAATATATACTCAAATACCATAAATACCATACAAATTCTAGTCATAAAAACTATTCCAGGACACCATAAAGAGATATAGTAATTGCGTTATTATTTCTATTATTACAAGAATACAAGTCAATATAAAACCCAAAAACTAACCTAGGTATTCCTATATATTTGGCATGAAGCTTTAATGGATATTACAAACAATTGACTTTATTTAATTATATTATTGGTGTAAGATGCAAACTTACCTAATAATGTGAAACACTCTTATATTAGATTTAATCTGTGTACTAGATAATTCCTCAGAGAGCTCTCTTTCTATTCCTAATAACATTTATTTGTATGAATCCAACTAAGCTATATTTCCTAGCACTTAAAAATCCCCCTTCCTAATAAATCAAAAAGGAGAAAAGTCATATATGGATTCACACAAATGAATAATACCCAAATTTATCCACTTTCATTCAATTGATCATCTAAAGATCTTGGTTTCAACATACACATTTAGATTGAATTTAATAAAGTTCCATAGAACCCAAATAAACCTACAATATTCCCTCCCTCTTTGGTCTCAAATGAAGTTCCATGTTTTGCTGCACAATCCATATTTCTCTTTATTCATATGAAATGTGACGCTTGTACAAGACTGCGACCAATATATGTTGAGTAATCCATGTTTCTATCCCAAAGTCACACAAATGTAATACAACTTTACACAAATAATATATAACAAGGATCCGAGTATGATGGAATGTATAATCCACATGCAAATTACAATAGAAATAGATCTGATCAATACATGCAAACCAATAATTACATTACCCACGCTGTTTTCTAAGAGGATAAAAGAATATTTGAGGGTATGATATATCTATGAAGAACACATTTGTGAGTGTGGTGATGCAAATAATCAACAGAATTGGAAATTACAAGACATAGAGCCCTTCCCTTTCATTCTCTTATCTACATTTACATGAGAACTCAATTCTCTGCATGATGCCTTAATGAAACTGTCACTCATATTATCCACTCGCTAAAGGAAACACCTACTCATATTATTGATAGTTGGTCTCAAGCCCTAACTTAGAGAAATGATCTCTGCGTCATTATCAGTTCCACAAATGACAGTCATCCAGTGGAATAATAGCACTTGGAAATATGCAAAGAGGAACCACCCACACATACATTGCATCCTTTTTACATCAATTAGTTTTCCAAGTCTCAATTTGCCTCTGTAAACAAAATAATGAGGCACTCTCAAGCACTTTGAATGCATATACAAGGACTCTTCCAAAACACGCCAAAACGAACCTGCATGAAAACCTTATTTCAAAAGGACACTTTCGAAACATGACAGAACAAACCTGCATGAAACTCAAAATGAAATAAGGAATCCTTTTTTTTTGGTAAGTTCAGGTCTAATCTATTAAGTGAAGATAAAAATACAGGTAATGATACAAGTATGTGTGTTACAAGAACACAAAATGGAGCCAAATTAGGCGATCTAAGAGTACCAAAAAATGATCCTCCTCATACAGGGGAAAACAGATCTTAAACAGTCCAAAAATACCGAACAGAATAATTAAAAGTCAGAAAAACATATACTAGATAGGTGTCATGTACTGGAAATAAAAACAAACATGAAAACCATGGATTCTAGACATCTGGAAGAATGAAACACCTAGCATCAGAGTGGCTCATACAGAACCTCGGTGATTGGGAAGCTATATTCAGTTCCCCATTAGAGTTCATGTTTTTTGCCATTATCTCACTCTTGTTTTGGTTTCTTGTAGACACTTTTGGAGTCATTGTTCATGGAGTTTCCTGAGTCCGATGCTGGTTTCTTGACAAGATGAGGTGTCATGTTCTTGGTGGCTTTCACTTTCTTCCTCACAAACTGTCATTGTGGAGCGGTGAGGGTGGTATGACCTGGGGATGGTGGAGGTGGAGGAGTGGGGAGAAGAGGAGGAGTAGGAGGTTGCAGAGGGGGTAGAGGCGAAGGGGGTGGGGGTGGATGAGGAGGGTCGAGGGTGTCATTGACGGCTCGAAAAATGAGTCTGGTGCAAATTTTTAAAAACCCAGTAAATTTCCCTGCGGGAGATGGTGCTAGTGGCTGCACTAGTAGAGCCCAAAAATTTTTCTTTCCAGTCTTCGACTAGGGATCTTAGAGCGGCTGAAATCTCGTCTTCGAATTCCTTGTTATTGGCATTCGGGTGGAAGGGTGGTTCCTCAAGGTTACCATCCCTTCCATAGCCTCTTCCATTTCTAGGGGGTCTTCTCCTACCTCTAGGAGGTTCTTTATGTTTCGGCAGAATGGGGTTTCTAGAGAGCATGTGACTGAAACAGGAAATAGGGGAGCAGAATGAAGGGTAGACAAGTATGGGTTTTGGTGAAGCAAGCTTGAACAGACGGGTATTGCACTGAGTGCAGTTGGCAGAGAAATTGGAATGCTGAATGAGAAATGGGGGAGGAGCCATATTGCACCTTTCTTGATCATCACCCATGCGAGCCTTAATGGCTTTGTACCTAGCCTGCTCGGCCTTAATTGTCAAGGGGACTAGTACTGCCGGTGTTTTTTTTTGTGCTGGCATCATCGACGGAGGTAGCCTAATGCCGATTACTGGTGAAGAGATCTTGACTCTCATCGTGGACCAAAGAGGTGTAGGGCCCATGAGGGTGCCGGTTTGGATGTTGCTAGCCATCGTCTGCTTGGCCATTCATGCCATCCAAATACACAACCATGTCCACGTCCCTATCCACATTTGCAACCCTATTCTCTGTCATGGCCACATCCACATCATACTGAGCCACGTCCATGTTTGAGCCATCCTATGCTACATTCCTATCCATGCCATCCTGATCCACGTCCACGCCATCCTGAGCCACATCCAAGTCCACATCCATGGTCTCATCATCCCTAACGATTCTGTCCTCTGTGTTGTGTGTCCTGTCACACACATCCAGGGAAATAAGGAAGTTTTTATTGGACACATAGTGGTTTGTTATTCGTAAAAACATGGCATATTTTCATTTTCCAGAGGGATGACAAAAAATGAACAATGTTTTCAAAATGCAATCCTGAAAAATAATTCCTATCAACATAATTATTACTTTATTACGCTATTACACCTTAACCCCTTATCCACTGCCACTTCTTGACACAATGATTAAACCTCATCCAATATCATTGTAAGAAGAATTGGCATGATGATTAGAGTATAACATAAGGAAAACAATATTGAAACAATGATTAAAGTATAACATCAAGTAAAACCAATCCGATGAGAAAAAAATATTTTTATATTTCAATTTACATACTAGTAGAACCAGAAACATTATTTTCATTTACACGGTGGCATAGAACTGGAATCATTTTACATAATGTTTTATGTTACAATTTATTTTCAGAAAATGTCCTCAACATAGATAAAACTGTATAAATATTACATATGGATCATGAAGCAGGACTAATATGATGGTTTTCAATAATATTCCATCTCAATAAGAATTTGGACATTGTATGTGCCAGTCTTAACTTGGGGAAAATGTTAATTGGATTGCACTTAGTTATGACATCTCATGCCAACCATTACTTGATCTTGTGCACACTTTCCACATGAATTGTAAGGACCAAATTAAGTGTGAGTGTGGTATAGGGAATGAAGTACCCAACCTATAGTAACAACAGTGGAAATCCATTTGAAGGAGGGACAACACATGTGAATAATGTTTTTCAAAACAACTTTGGAGTAGGGATAATTTTAGGGGCGAATTTTAGCCTAGTGGGCTAGTTTTCCATGTTTTTCTCCCAAAAAAGATTCACCATTTTGCATTTTTTGAAGCCCTGTTTCGCCCAATTTTGATGGGGTAAAAATTTTTCACCCTAAAAATCGCCAAATTATTATATAAATGACATAAAATCCTTGGAAATTAAAATAGTTTTTGAAAAATATCGCCAATCATTTGATAGTTGGAGTTTTAAGAATTGGTAATATTCGCCAACATTTATACACTTTTAAATAAGTATGGTTCCTTAAAATCATCCCTGCTCTGGTGAAAGAAATCCTAAGGGGGCATAAATATGTGTTCGCTTTAAATTTAGTATATTATTGATAATAAAAACTTATTACAACTTGTGATTTGTTGTGATTAAATATAAATTGTAAATTGTAATAAATTTAATGATTTAGGTGATGGTCATTTTTGGAATGTAATAAACTTATGATTATATAAAAAATTATATAAATACAATTAATTATATATTTTGGTAATTTAGTATCCTCTAAGTTTTAAAGGGATAAATTTGGACCCATTTATCATATATTCTACACTTTGAAGTCACATAATTAATTATACTGTTTATATGATAATATTAAATACTGACATTTTTTTATGATTGGTCAAGGAGAGACATTGAATGGGTAAAATATATCTTCGTAACTAGATTGGAACCTTAGTGATGGATATCGCAATCCTCTCCATTGCAGTTCTCCCTCAGTCACTTTCTGCTCGCATGTTTTCTTGTTCAAGACAAATCCCTGAAGTCCAACACAACCTTGTTATGTCATTCATGTTTGGGAGTAGCTTGGCTCCGTTCTCTCTCCCAATTTCCGGCTTCAAGGAGATCGTGGCTCCTCTCCTTGCATGCCATAGGTGGATTTTTATCCAGAGAAACTACCCTCAAATATTTCCATGTTGGTCCCAGTCCTTATGTAATGTCCCTAAAATTCATAATTTAAAAAAAATTCATAGGCTACTAAAATACTAAATTTCAAGGATATATTTAAAACTTCTGTGGAATAAAAACTTGTTTGTAAAGCTGAACGTAAGTTTCATAGGCTGCTTTCCCTATATCTGTTTCCTTTTTTATGATGATGTTCTATTGCTTTGACATCTTTGTAAGTTTACTTTTTGATCCAGGAGGATATTGGTGGCTACCCACCTATTCTTCTTAGACCCCCACCATTGTTTCTTTTAGTTTTCCAGTTTCCTTAATTGTAGCACAATTTACTATTTTTTGTAGTTTTTCGGGTCCTAAACTTCTAGAGCCGTTTTGAGGCCCTAAACGATGTTTTTTTGGCATCGAATGGTAAAGGAAATATGAGTTCATTTTGGACTTGATATTTGTCATTCTTGGATGTAGTCCTTAAACAAATATTTCTAATGATGTATCATGTGCGTCAAACGGAGGTAGTATGCTAAAGTTACGACCTCAAGAAATTGATGTACCAAGTTACCCAACGGGGCCCACATTAAGGAGTTTCAACTCCTAGGGTTAGGTTTTTGGATGTGTAGGGTTTCCATTGTTTCTCAATAATATATAGGCCTTCGAGCATCATTGTAACACATAGTTAAAAGGCATGTAGCCACCACATCTCTTCTCAGAGATAAGCTACCAGCACTCTTGCTATTTTATTTCCATTCTGTATGTAAACAAGTTTCAGTTATTGATTAATGAAATGAAGTGTTATTTCCACTACATATTTGTTTCTATGGTTATTTGTGTATTATGTTGCGTTCCTGCATAAATCTAGATCATTGGTATCAGAGCAATCTGCTCTTTCTTGATCCTTCTTTGCATGTCCCCAATGAGGGTAGCATATAAAGAGTTAGGGCTCGATCTGGTTGAACCTTTTCAAGATCATCCTTGAAAATCCTGACGGCCACCCATGGGGGATGAAAATAAAGATGAGGACATAGAAGATCCTATAAAAATGTTGCTCGAGGAGGCCCTTGAAAAACAAAGGAACACGATGATGGATAACTTCGCCCAGATCCTTCAACGACTTCCCACTGGAGGCGCATCTGCATCTAGCAGCTACTCTGGAGGTGCAACCCCTTTTAAGGTACACATAAACTTCAACATTCCCATATTTCATGGTTGAATAGATGCAGACACTATAGATAAATGGTTGAATCTATTAGAAGGATCTTTCTCAGTTCATGACTTTTTTGACCGGGAAAAGATTACTTTTTCCCTACTCAAAGCCGCCCCCCATATCAAGGACTGGTGGGAAACCTACTATGAGAGAAAGGATGAGGAGGAACCCTCTCTGTTCTCGGCCGTACCCACTCAGAATTATTTTTGAGATGCCATAAAGGGACAATATTATCTGGTGGGGAGCTATGAGGACAAGTACATCCAATGGACTACGCTGCGACAACAGAGAGATCAAGATGTGCATGAGCTGACGAATCTATTCCATACCCTGTGCACCAAGTTGGGTTTAAAATATTCAGAGAAACATTTGGTGTTGAAGTACCATAGTTGTCTGCACAGATACATTCAGGAGGAAATGGATTTCCTCGACATCTCCTCTCTTGGTATGGCATATCGGTATGCTGCCAAAATTGAGCAAAAATTCAAACTGAAAAAGCGAGACTTTGGATCTGCGAATCATAAGCAAGGAAAAGGTGTCCCCAAACCACATAACCAAGGAAAAATCCAAGGCATGGCAACTCAAGAAAACTTTCCAAACCCACAAGAAAAGAGCAACACTGCAAAGCCAAAGAAGGAAGCGGGAAAGTGGTGCAAGTTCCATAAGAGCCCCACTCACAACACAAGTGAGTGTCAGGCTAAGTAGTCACTGGTGGTCGAGATAAAGGCTTCTGAATCAAATGCATACTTTGACACTGAATTAGACCTTGAGAAGGGGAATGACAGAGGGAAGAAGATTATCGATGCAAAGCCCAATGCCACCATTTCCACCACAAATATCCAAAAGGAAGAACCAGAATATTCAGAGGAGGAGGAGCATCTTTTCCACTCACAAATGTGGGTAAAGGGTTCCCCGCTATATTTCATTGTCGACAGTGGGAGCCAAAAGAACCTAATTTTAGACGAGGTTGTGAATTGGTTGGGTTTTCTGACTACAACACACCCACAACTGTACACCATCGGGTGGCTTCACCAAGGACGAGATCTTCGTGTCAGCCAGCAGTGTCTCCTTCCCTACAGCATCAAGCCCTTCACCAATGAGGTATTATGTGATATTGCTCCTCTTAATGTTTGTGATGTATTATTAGGTCAACCATACTTATGGAAGTGACATGTTGTGTATGAGTCTCGGCCTCGCATTGTTATTATTACATCGGGAAATAATTTGTACATGATAGTAGAGGTACCACCCCCTAGCACTATCTCTTTGGTTACTGCAAAACAATGCAGTAAGCTCATTTCCAAACTGGGAAGTTTGTTTTCTTGATGATCCACCCTCAGGGAAAGAAGAAGATCGTGGCCACATCCTATAGATAGGGCCCCTCCACATGACAACAAAAAATGGACAAGGTCATGGAGGAGTACCGAGACATATTCAACTCACCCACCAGGGTGCCTCTGCATTGTCAGGTTAAGCACCCCATCGATTCGACCCAAGGTGCACTGCTGCCAAATGGACCGATCTATTGCTACTCTATTCCGGAGAATGATGAAATCAAGAGGAAAATTCAGGAGCTACTGCAGAAGGGTCACATCCATCCAATTTCATCGTCATGTGGGAGCTCGATCATGTTGGTACAAAAGAAGGATGGGACTTGCAGACTCTATATTGACTGTCGGGCATTGAACAAGATCATTGTCTGGAATAGGTACCTGATCCCATGGATTGATGACCTCCTGGACCAGCTTAAAGGGGATAAATATTTTAACAAGATCGAATTAAAGTTCGGGTATCACCAGGTACCGATCGAACCAACCGATGTGTGGAAGACTGCCTTCAAAGCCAAGGAGGGCCTTTTCGAATGGTTGGTCATGCTTTTCAAGTTGATGAATTCTCCTGCAACCTTCATGAGACTCATGGATGACATATTGTAGCCATTCACCAACTCATTTGTAGTAGTGTACTTGGATGACATCCTGATATTCAGCCATACTTGGGAAGAGAACCTCCACCACATCTGACAGGTCCTCCAAACATTGCGGCAGCACAAGTTGTGTGCCAATTTAGACAAGTTCACTTTTGGCATTACCTAGTTTCAGTATCTGGGATACATTATTGATGACTGTGGGGTACATGTGGATCCAACCAAGATCCAAGTCATTCGGGATTGGCCAGCCCCAACTACTCTAACAAAGCTTCGCAGCTTTTTGGGCCTTGCTAATTTCTACCGCAGGTTCATGTTGGGATTCTCTCATATCACTTGGCGCTTGAGTCAACTCACCAAGGGAGGAGCGAAAGCAAAATTATTTTGGTTGAAAACTTAGTAGAAGGTGTTTGCAAAATTGAAACATCGCCTCTATTGTGCCCCAGTGCTCACATTACCAGACTTGAAACAACCATTTGAGATCGAGAGAGATGCCTCGGACTATTCTATTGGGGAAGTCCTTACTCAACAAGGGAATCCAGTGGCATATCACAGTGAGACATTGTCCGACACAGTCCGCAAATATCCCACTTATGACAAAGAGATGTATTCCATTGTATAGGCTTCCCGACAATGGAAGCATTACATTTTGGGGAAGGAAATGATCATCCACATAGACCACCGACCCCTATAGTTCATGTAGACACAAGGGAAGTTCCAGAACGATCTCCATCAGAAGTGGTCCACATATCTACAACAGTTTCATTTGAACATCAAGTACAAGAAGGAAAGCACCAATAATGTTGTAGACTACCTCAGCCGACCACCAATCGTGGCAATAAAGACCGTGCTCAAATCTTGTGGGCATGAGACTTATAATTGGCCGCTTCTCTACAAGAGAAATCCAGAATTCAGCCACACATACCAAATGCTCTTGGAGGGAAACCAAGTTCTAAAATTTCACCTTTAGGATTTACTACTATGTCACATGGGACACCTTTGTGTTCCTTCAAGCAAGCGTGCCAAGATGATTTGGGAAGCGCACTACAGTTAGGTTGCTGGGCATTTCAGGGTCAAGAAAATAGTGGCAGTACTGCAGAAGTATTTCTATTGGTGGGACCTTCGACAGAACGTCAGGAAGTAAAGCTAATCCTGCACTGCCTGTGCCATTGCCAAACCATCCATCAAGAAGCAAGGCCTCTATACTCCATTTCCTTTCCCTAGTCAACCTTGGGAATCCATCTCCATGGATTACATGTTAGGCCTTCCTTCTACTAAGAACGGAAACAACTGTGTGTTTTTGGTCGTTGACAGATTCTCAAAGATGGCCATAATGGCAGCCTGCAAGAAGAATATCACAGTAGAAGCCACTGCTAAACAATTCTTTGAACGAGTGTGGGTACACTTTTGGGATCCCACAGTCTATAATCTCAGACTGAGACAGCAGGTTCTTTAGTACATTTTGGTCTAGCCTATGGTCAATGCTAGACACCAAGCTCAGAAAGTCCACAGCTTTCCATCCCCAGACTGATGGCCAGACAGAGGTCATCAATCGGATGATCATACACATTTTGTGCATGTACAACTCAAGGAATCCATGCACATGGGATGAGAGCCTCCCCTATCTAAAAAAAAACTATAACCAGGCCCTCCACAGCTCAACCAACCACATCCCCTTTCAAGTGCGCTTGGGATTCTAGCCACTATGTCCCATTGATGTAGCCATGCCATTTGCAGCTACTCAGGCTAATTTAGCTCATATCCAGTCTGAAGTTTCCAAGGCAAACAGCTTCATTGAGTGCATTCAACACATTCTCCAATAGGTTCATGACATATTGGACGGATCCAATGCTAAGTACAAGTAGTGACATGATCAGCATCGAGTGCAACACAACCTCCAGGTGGGCGACAAAGTGTGGCTACATTTGCAGAAGGAGAGCCTCGCTGGACCCCACCGCAATTTTTTCCCACTCCGATATGGGCCATACACCATCACCAAGGCTGTTAGGGACAATGCCTTCGAGCTCAATATTCCACCATTCCTTGGTCTACACCCATTGTTCAATGTGGACCACCTTCGGCCCTACTTTCCACCTCTACTAGACACATCAGACATGGCAGAACAACTCACACCAACAGAGTTAAACCCCGACTACATGGAATAAGCCACAACTAATCAGATTATGGACACACAGATCAAGAAAACTTGCCAGTAGAAGATCTAGCTATATCAAGTTGTCAAAGCAGGCCAACTCCTTCACTAGGGAAAGTGGCTCACCAGGGACCAAGTTGAACAAAAGTTTCCTCATCTCATGGAGGAAATCAATGCAATGGGGACCATTTCTTCCTAAGGGGGGAGAAATGATCCAAGAGGATATTAGTGGCCACCCACCTATTCCTCTTAGACCCCCACCATTGTTTCTTTCAGTTTTCCAGTTTCCTTAATTGTAGCACAATTTACTATTTTTGGCAGTTTTTTGGGTCCTAAACTTCTGGAGCCATTTTGAGGCCCTAAACGATGTTTTTTTCGCATTGAATGGTTAGGAAAAGGTGTCTATTCTAGACTTGATGTTCAAGGTTTATGGATGTAGTCCTTAAATAGATTTTTCTAACGATGTATCATGCACGTCAAATGGAGGTAGTATGCTAAAGTTACGACCCCAGGAAATTGATGTACCAAGTTACCCAACGTGGCACACATTAAGGAGTTTCACATCCTAGGGTTAGGTTTTTGGATGTGTATGGTTTCCATTGTTTCTTAATAATATATAGACCTTCGAGCCTCATTGTAACATAGAGTTCAGAGGCATGTAGCCACCATATCTCTTCTCAGAGATAAGCTATAAGCACTCTAGCTAGTTTATTTCCATTCTGTATGTAAACACGTTTCAGTTATTGATTCATGAAATGAAGTGTTATTTCCACTACATATTTGTTTATATGGTTATTTGTGTATTCTGTTGCGTTCCTGCATAAATCCGGATCACTTTTCCTGTCTATTCATTGCTGGCATTTGTCAACACTTATTTTATTTTACGTTTTACTTTTGCTTACATGTCTTTAAATTCCTTTATGGTTTTATTTATAAATATGATGACTTGCCTTTATATGTGAAGGGGTGGAGTGGCAGGGTTCTATCCCTTAAGGGTCCACTCAGAAAGGTAAGTATTCCTATTGCTATGGGGTTTACTTGGTTCTTCATGAACTAAGGCATGTATTTATTTTCTTGTGCAAGTGATTTCATCGGTGAACTCAATCTTATGATTGTGGTAACCATACATCCTACATATTACAACAAGATTTACCTAAACTACACTATTCTTATGCATATATGTGTTAAGAGAGGACCAAATTCCTAAACCTAAACTCTAACTTAATCCTATGGTAAGAAGGGGTTATGAATTATATGTATGCATGTTGTAAACTATTTGTTAAGGTTTTGAAACCTTAGATGTAATAGGTTATATTCTTTAACTTATGGTGTGAAGGGTTTATGTTTATGGCATAAACTTATGCCATAGAAACTATCACTCAACTTTACAATAGTGCCATAATGGAGGGTTTAAGACTTAGGGCATTGGGTATTTTACATGATAGTGCAATCAAAGTGAATCAAAACTATACCATGGTGGGTTTTGATCTCCATATTAGTGGTGGATAGGGTGGTGAAATAAATGAGCCTTGGAAAATGAAGGAAGAATGCCTCAAGCACTATGGTAAGGTTTTGATTCATTCATTTGGTTTTAGTTGTGTTGGAGATGGTGCTCTCACTCTCTTGGTGAGAGATGCGCAACAAACAGGATTCTACACTCCCTTGATAAGTATGGTTTTGCGTTGTTTTTCACCTTTGTTTTTGTTTGTTTGATTTAGAGTTTCAAAATGGACACTTCTAATAGAATCATTTTGGTTTGTGCAGGTGAGAAATCCTGGGTACTCTATATGGTTTAGAGGCAGAGCTATAGGTTGCTTGCGCAACCAAACTCCAGGTAAGCCCTGATGTTGTAATGGCCTTTACACTTGTTGTGTGATTTTTGTAGAGGGTTCAAGCTTGGGTGTGGAGAAACACAAGGTTGACTCATTTTGGTTTTTGAGGTTTGATAAATTGTTTGGAATTTATATACGCGACTATGTAAGCCTTTCATGGCTCTTCCAAATGTAATTTTTGATATGTTTTGACTTATTAATAACTTGATTCGACTATGTGTATAAATTTTATCAATTGTTATGACATGGATTTGGTGTTATTTTTACTTAATGGGAAATCTCTCTTTGGGAAAATGACTCTGTGTTTTAAATGATGCGATTCTTTTTCAATTTATAGTGCCATTGCTATGCAATGGCACATTTGCTGATACAGTTGGATAAAATGACATGTAACGGTAGTAACATGTGGTTTTTACGTAGACGCGTTGGTTTATAAATAATATGGTTGGGTTTGTTAGGTGGACGTAAGCATAAAGTTTGGCTTATAGCTTTGATACACAAATTGTTTTTATTATTTAAATGTTTGTTAAGTTTAAGTCATGACTATGCATGTGATGGCATTGGCGCAAGCGTAGCTCTGTCCTGTAATGGAATACAATGCATTTCTAGTAAAATATTTCAGGCAGCGTGTAAGGAGAAACCCTTCGTGGTTGAAACTACTTGTATCGTTTTGATAATTTCATTTTTGTGTTTACAGGATTCGATCCGGGGTATGTTAATTGTGTGCTTACATAATTCAAACCTGGGTATATTTTAAATTGTTGTGTTTGTGTTTTTTTCAAAGGATATAAATTCCTTGTTTTAATAATGTGATTCCTCATAATGGTGAATGCAATTCCACTAACGTAATGTGTTGGGAATACCTCTGTGTTAGTTTTAGATGTTTAAATTTGTGCATTCTATAAATAGTTGGACCTATTTCGTTGATAGCGATTTTTTTGTAAATAATGAAGTGAGGCCTACATCCAATCCTTTACAAGATTTGATGGTTGGGATGGGCGAGATAAATATTTTGTGTGTGGTTTGATTTTATTAATATTTATTTAGAAATCTTTTTTTAGGCTCTCGACCTTTATGCTTAGGGTAAATTCGATAGTTGTGTTTTTTTTTTATGTTTATTCATTACATTGTTTATTAATGTTCTGTTTGGTTTAAGTATTTATGTTTATGAGCAATATTTATATTTTGAGAACAAATGTGTTTGGTGGAAATATTGAATATGTTAGCATTTGGATTTGATTTAAGGGTTTGAGTTAGTGAGTTCATAGATTCAATCTCTCGTCTAGTTATTTATGAATATAACTGGTTTAATTCAATGTTTTAGTGCATAGTCTTTATAATGTTTAGTTTTAAGGAATAAATGAGTTTATTTAATTTTATGCTTACATGTTTAAAATTATAAATATCCGCTATAATTAGTCTATCTAGCACTACAGTTTTAATATCGAATTTAAATTGTTTTAAATATAAATCTAAGAGTATTTAAACTTTAAAAATACATATCTAGGAATTAAAACTGGGTTAATGTTTAAGAAAATAGATTAGTCTACAATATAAGAATTACTCCCTATAGATTATCTAAAATATCTTAGAATAAGTTTCATAATTTATACCAATGGAAATCTAGTTGAAGCATGTATTTAGTATGCATATAACCAATAGCATAAATAATACTTAGTAAGAATATGTAAATACTAGAGAAGGTAAATACCTCATACCTGCAACTCTCATTTTATTAATGGCTAGGGAACCTACACATTTAAACACACATATATAATAAAAAATTATCTAGTTCTGACCTCATATATGTTAACCGAATAACTTGGGAACTACCACATTCCTCCCAACCATGACCCGGAACCATTCCTAGTTTTAGTATGGATCCCCCCGAGTTGTTTCCAACATGCAAGTAGTCTAGAGCTCCTAAAGGTAAATCTTCTCCTATCTAGAATATCAAGTTCTGTACTAGATTTTTTGCTTTTGGAAATGCTCTCTAAACTTATTCGGAATAATGATTAGATCATATTTGGGATGGCCAAGCCTTTCCTTGGTTTGGGTCTTAATATACAATCTTTAGGAAAGAGGGAAGTTGTTTCAAAACTTCAGTTAGATCAAGAATCCATTATCTTGTTGAAAATAATATTTAATTGATTTATGTGAAGTTAATACTTTATTATAATTAACTTAGGAACTCTTTTACTAGTTCCTAATTTGACTCTTTTAGGTTTAAATATTTATTTAATCATTTTTAGTAAATAATAAAATATATATTCTTTGTTAATCATTATAGTTATTATTATTTCCTTATATTTAATATATGCACTTACCCTTTTATTCATAACATATATAAACTATATATATATAAAAATATAGTATGGTTAATATTTATTTAGGCATCATATAGCATGACCATAATTACATGGTGATTTCATTAGATTATAATCATTTCTTTTATGAAGGCCTTCAAGTAGGCTTGGTCAACTAATTTAGGCAGTTCTAAACCTCCTTACATGTTCTATTACCTCGTATATCATGGTAGTTCTCCAAAAGTTCTTTTATATGTATTTTTGTTCAACTAACCATTTCCCTAGAAGTAGATGTTTTTCTTACAAATCTCATCTTTGTCATTAAAGTGGTATCAACTTAAAGTTTATTCCAAATTAAAACTCTGGTTTCATATTACCTATGGCTATGGCCATATTCCTTTAAATTTAGTCTTAACAACAACATTACAGAAAGAAATTCTAATACATAACCATTCCATTTGATCAATCGTTACAATCTTCCCGTTATGTGGAAAGCATACAACGCGGAACAAGGAAGAAGAAACGGCTTGCATACTATACATCCAGTTCCTACCTAGCAAGAGATAGTAGTCAAGGGGCACATCAACCACCTCAACCTCTATCGCAATGGTCTCCCACCCTAAATGGACTTTAAGGGAAGGAAGGATACCGTGCGGCCTAAAAGATCTCCCATCAAATGCAGTTAACATAGTCACTGATTTAGATAGCTCAGGAGAACTGAGACCCTTCCAACAGGAGAAAGACATCATAGAAGTAGCAGCGCCCTCGTCAATCATAGTGTACTTGACAGTCATACCAAGACATTCTACATGCACCAAAAGGGACACATAGTAGGGCAAGCGAGGCTGATGTCCTGCAGTTTCAAATTTGATCACTGAGGAAGAATTATCACCATTCACACCAAGAGCAGAAAGCAACGCCTTCCTTTGCGAAGGACAAGTCTGAAGCACTTCCAATGCAGACATCGCACAAGGAGTATGGCCCAAATCCTCAACAAATGAATAATTCTGGGTGGCTCAGGCATTTGGATTATGCCTCGAACGCTTAAGGACTCCCTTAGGAATGCGAGGTGCATCTTCAGGTTTATCCACAGGTTTCTCAATGTGCAAAGGGGTTCTTGGTGGATCAAGTTCTTTGCCTGGGCTGGGTTGTGACAAACTATAATATTTCGCATTAGTCACAACCTTGGCAGTGCGTACCATGTTAATGCACCCATGAACACTACCTTCTGGTGGATCATCATCACTAGACTAGTCATGGGACATCGAGTTCATATTCTGGTTATGCGGTAAAGGGTTAGTTAGCACATCTAGGCCTTGTGCTAAGAATCTTGAAGCTTCTTCAATCCGAGGGCACAAGTAAGTGAGGTGATCATCCTTACATAGCTTGCATGGGAATTTAACCTTACATTTCACTTTCTTGTCCCCCCCAGCATTTTTATCATTCTTGTCATTATTGGTAGCATTCTCATTCTTATTCCCACCCTTTCGATTATTATTCTTACCCTTTTTTCTATTCCGTCTGGGCTACTGGTTACCCTTCTGGTCCGACAATTGCATAGAAAGTACATTCTCTGTTTGGGTGGGTTGAGACAAAGCCATAGCTTGTCCTGAAGCAGATTGGTTGAGTGACAAATGACTAACTTGTTTTGCAACCGAATATGCAGGTTTCACACTTGCACAACCCACAATGCCATCGACATGTGGTCCAGGTTTGACTTTGGGATCGAAACTAGAATGAGGAGCATTGGGAATAATCTCATACAACAAACCAGACTGAGCATAGATCAAGTCCAGTTCATGTGCCCTAAAAATTGGTTGTTCCTCATTTTGCACTATGGATGTGGACACATCCTTCTCTATATATGGCAATAACGACTTGAGGAACCACTCGAGGAGGAACTCTGGCAGTATAAAGGATTCAATTAATCTCTTCCATCTATGCCATTCTTGAATATGATCAGAAATATGGGTGGCTTTATCTTGCCGAAATGTCGACAAGAGTTCAGTACCAACGTCATAGCGCAATGGTAGCTAGAAGTGATTAAGAAAAGTCATCGCAAGGTCGTCAAACAAAACGAAAGCTCCTTTAGGTAACTCTATATACCATTTCATAGCAGGCCCTATGAGTGTGCATTGAAATAGCCTCAAATGGACTTAGTCCTGATGTAATGAATTCAAAGAGTGCCAAAGGTGAAACGTAGTAATGTGTTTCCTCGGATCCTCTCCCGATTTGCCTTCGAACTTAGGTATGTCCAAAGGAATCTTGGTAGGGACAGCCGATCAAGTTGGGTCATGAGCCACAGGATCAGTTGTAAGTCTCGATAAGTCAGGAAGATTAAGCATTGCGAGGAAAGGGATCCTAGGATGATGAGGTCTATGGACTGCTCCCTGGTTCATATAGGGTTGATTACCACCATGGAATTGGCCATAGTGTCCTCCTCCTATTTGACCCGTATAGGGTGGCGTGGAAGTACCATAATAAGGTGGACCTTGACTAGTAGGAGCTTCGAAGCCGTAATTAGGAGAGTAAGCAGGTTCTTGATACCCCCACCTCCATAAGGTGAAGGAACCTATCCATAATATGTCCCATAATAAGGTCCATAGGTCATCACATGCGATGCCCCATGAGACACTCTATAGGTAGGAAGATAAGCTTTGAAAGTAGGGATATACATATCGCAAGTAGGGATATATGCCCCGGAAGTAGCAAGCTGACCTCTAGAAGTGTGAACATAGCCTCTCGAAGCAGCGGGAGGTATGTGAACTTGAGACACAATCGGCCTAGTAACCGCAGTACGGACCTGACTCATAGCCATATACTGGCTCGAAGGACCACGTGAATAAGGTGGAGGATGTACATTTGAAGAGCTAGGAACCGAGGATGAAGGAATCTAAGTAATAATATAAGTACTACCTCCTATCATCACTTGTCTCATATCTGGTATCCTAATCGGATCACTACCTAGGAGGGAGATATGATGTAGCTTCCACCACTGGGACGGAAGGTGCAATGTGACTAGTGCTCCCACACCTCTCCGCATGGTAAGGAATGAGAGTGCCTCCAGGCATAGTGTTAGGCTCAAAGTCGAATTCGACATGAAATGTCAAATCATGTGCAAGGAAACCAGATGTAGCATAACTACCGTAGCTAGTGCTAGTGGGTTCAAAATGATTCTTGGCATCTTCCAGCATTCCATATCGGTAATGTGTCAATGGGGAATCAACCCTAGAGTGAGTAGGTCTATCATGCAAGGTTCCTATCTCAGAAACCACAGGACCAAACTTAGCTAGGTCGGGTGAAGGATCGTAAGTAGGAGTAAATTCCCCATCGTCTACATGAATGGGAGGAGGTGGTTCAGGAATATCCTTTGAATGATCTCCCATGGTGTGTGAATCAATGTGTGACATAGTCCTCCTAGACTTCCTAGGTCTCTCTCCCAAAGGAGGAGGATAAGTAGAAGGATAAAGTCCTGCTAAACAATGAGAACGGTGAGGAATCGCACTCAAATCCACAATGACTCAAAAAAATAGCAAAGACTCTCTATTTACGTAAACCCTAAGCCAACTATCATGCACAAAGTAATCACTAATAAAATCTAAATCCAAATGCAAGAAAACAAGGGCTGGATAAGTGAGCTCCCGAATGAAGCAGGTATGTCTCGCCTAGGAGAGGCTTGAGACTCCCATACACAACAAGCGGAGGTACGTAACCAATTATTGTGGCCCTCAGCTTCAACACGTAAAGCGACTGTGCTGTTCGACCCCAGCCTGGGTGGGACACCTGCAGAATAACCTCTACAAGTACCCCCTCGATATCCTAGGTAAGGCCACTAAGATCACCTCAATATAATCAATGCTCAGGCAGACAGTCTCAAGAGGGATTGACCGTATGGGAAGGGTAGCAAAGCCCGAAACTCTCTAAAGAGTCCATAGATATGAATACAGTTCTGGAAATATCTCCAGTGCTACTCAGTTATGATTAGGGGTCATCCCAATCAATAACCGCTCACACTGCCTTGTGATTAACTCGCGTTTGAGAGGAGGATCCTGAGAACAATGGATATACCAAGGATTTCACACACTCACCTGGACAGACACCTAGATGTTGTTGTTTAGTGATCTTGGAGAATTGACTTACAATAAACTATTCCAAGATCCTAAAACCTAAGCTTGTTGGTGCACCCTAGAAAAGAAAAGAGTGTAATTCATTTTAATTTAGCGTTGATTTTAGTTGGCTTTATTACTCAAGAAAGGGATATGACCATGCAACTAGTGGTGTTATGACACAACATGAAGTAAAATGCACACCTTAACAATCAATGCAAATGCATTGTGTCCATGAAAATAGGGTATGCTACTACGTGAAATGCACAACTCTTCTTCAAATGATGAATGCAAATTTTTCCTATATGAATTCCTAACTAGTATTCCAAAGCAAATCTAGATCTAGTGCAAGTACAATGCAAAGTGCAAAATGCAATGCATGATGATAAGCAAATATTTTTGGATTTTTTTAAAAATAAAAGAGATGCAAAAAGAAAAAGAATGATTCTATGACCCCTAGACTCTGCAAGCACACCCAAACAGCACTCAAGCAAATCACTAAGGTAAAAGAACTCTAATGCACTAATCTCAAACAAAAAATCGAAAATGCCATGACAAGAACTTTCCTAAAAAAAAAAAATAGGCTTAAAAAAATGTTTCTGGTTAGAAACAGAGGTTTAAACAGACTCGGGAAGTGCCAAAGGAGACCCAGCAACTATCAGAATTCACCCAGCAACCAATTAGCTTCCACAAAAAGGAAAAATCAAGGGTATACGTGATTGTTCGCAGTAAACCCGCATGTATACGCGGAAATCATAGAGGAAAGCATGTGTATATGCGACTGTAAATCAAAAACCCGCGTACAGGAAGAAAAGGTGCATAAAATCAAGGAAAACAGGTAGGCTGAGACAAACTTCACACCAATCAGACTCTACCAAGCATACATGCCCCCAGACCCAACACAGAAACAAGAGAGAAAGAGCAATTCAAATACATTGACTGTCGAGAAATCAACCCCCAAAGGACAACTACTAGGAACTCCCCAGTGGAGTCGCCAAGTATGTTATGGAGAGAAATTCCTATGGCTTGGGGTACCACAACAGACATCTTGGCTCCAGAAATCAATCATTTCCAATATGCAATAGAAATTGAATTCCTAACATTAAAGGATCAGACCTCGTACCTTATTTCGGATAGTTGAAGTAGATCCCCGTTGAGCTTTCCAATCTTCAACTTGAATTGATATAATACTTCCTCAACAACAAGTAAACAATACAAGAATACTATATATCATGGTGTTAGATCTATTCTAGCATATATAATCAATAATGTAAAATCAATTGACATATTCCAATGGATAAAATATTCATTCAAACACACATTATTGGACAAGAAAAGATATTTCTATTAATATGAATCAGAGATTACAAGATAGATACGACCTCTGACGGCATGACTACGAACCGAAGAAACTGAATCCCCCACTTGGGCCTCCACCACCTCAATCCTCCATCTCTCGATAGCAAGCTCACAAGCAAAAGGCAAGCTTGGGAAGAACACAAAAGTGCTCCAAGGGACAAAGGGATGCAGAATCAAGCATAAGTTCCGCCAACAATGGACTATAGTTTCTTTGCTATCAATTCTCTCTTATTCTTCCTTCAATGTACCAAGGGGTTCCTTATATATCTTTCAAAGGGATAATGAAAGGTCAAATCCGAGCGATCTCAAGGAATATGGAAGGCCAGGAGTCAAATGAGTCGGATCCATGTCAAGGAAAACTCCGAAAGGATTTGGATTATGCACACATCCCGATGTACGCAGTTATATGGGTCAAAACCGTGTATGTACATGCTTATAGGTTTAAATGTCGCGTATATCATTTTTCATATGTTTTTAGGGATGATCAAGGAAACATCAAAGGACAAAAAATGGTCCATGGGGTCTAAGGAGTCTGCAGCAGGACAAGGGAAGGCCATACAAAGTGTGATTCACCTAGAGTGGTGAAATCCACTATAACACACATTCAGGCCCATGCTGCAACCAGAGCTCTGATACCACACTATAACGTCCTCGACCCTTTGACCGGCAAAGAGGACGCTACGATACATAAAATCATCTGGGAATATATTCCCATGAACATGAACATACATACATATAATGCTAAAGCATGATACTTAAAAACATAAAACATATTACAAAGCATAATCATTCATATACACAACAGAAGAAAAACATATCAATCAATGCTCAAGCATCTACAGATCAGCATTTAACATGTATATCATCATTTCTCAATGATAAATATGATTGCAGACACAAGTTAGGTAAGAATACTTATCTTATTAAGAACTTGTTCCGCAACCAGCTACGTCACTGCAATGTTCCACCCAACCATATGCCCGTGTGCTCCTTAATCTCTCAGCACCGCTGCCACCCTCGAGCCAGGCATGATTCCCCAAGGAATAAGGAACTAGAATTCTTACACATAGCCAAGGATAACAACCCCACAAGGGTACACAGTTCATCTAAGCCAACACGGTTGGATTTATTAGGTGAACATCAGATCATCCAAGCCAACCAAGTTGGGTTTAACAAGCCATCTAGGAGCTGGGAAAGGCTAAATGCTAAGCCGATGAGCTCATTGAAGAGATACAGACACCAACACCAGAGCCATCCTGCCTTCTAGAACACCCACACACATCCAACATAAGGAAATCAGTCCCTTCTCTGCAACGTAGGCCCTTAGACCCTAATCTCCATTCCAGTGCTATTCAGGGGTTGTGGAGAAGAAAGCCAGCTCAGTAGCTTTGTCTGTGTGGTTCTCAACCCACCAGGTTTATCAAGCACCTCAGGCCCTCATTCACCACTCCAATGCAGTCCAAGGACAAAACCACTACATGCAAGTAGCCAAATAGCTATTCAAGCTTTTACAGGGGAAAAACACAGTTCACCAATCATAGGAACTCACAACAATCTTTAATCGATACCACCATAAAAAGGGAAAATACAGCCAAGCAATCATGGGAAAATAGCACCCAACAAACAATCATGAACCCATAGCACCCGATCCTCAATGCAATCGCTGGAGAAATTGCACAGGCAAAAAGTGGGGAAAGAACAAACTCCCAAACTATGCCTGATGGAAAAAGACGCAGTCAACTAAAAATGTGAATGGAATTATGGTCACCACTCAGGAATAGAGTAGCAGAATCATTACATAGGTTAGATGATGGTGGAGAAAGACACAAAACTATGCGGGAACAGAGGAAAGAATCGATCCGCAAGCCAACAAATCCGTGAGGCAAAGGAGAATGAACATGTTCGCAGGCCAAAAATCAGTGAGGAAGGGGAGAACCAAACCCTCAAACAATGAATCACAGTTCCTTTTAACTCCACTCATCTTGGAAAAAATGAACAGCTCCTGATCGAGATAGTGGACATGCCATCCATGATCCAAAAATCACGTCAAGGAGAGAGTGTCAGTGTGGGGAGAATGGCAATGTGGCGTAGTGGTCTTTTTGTCAATGAATAGATGCTCCAGCCAACAATGGAACAGTTAAGGATGGTTTTTGGATGAGACAAGGGAGGGTGAGTGAAGAGAGTGGTGACACATGGCTTTTTTTCCCCATGACTCAATGTTCAGCATTCCCCCTCCTTATCCTTAGGAATCATGCCCCTTCTCAATTTAGTTGCAGTGAACATAGCTGGTTGGGTTATTTAATTAAAATGCACATTTACATGATGTCACAATTTAATATATGCCATATGTCCTGATATACCATCTATGACCATTCTAATCCAAATCATAACATAACCAAATTGATGGTGGGGATTTTTCCTGTAGCTCCTCACCATGATTATTACAACATATGTATCATGTATATTTAACGCAAACGGGGTCAAAAATGGGGTGTTACAATGACTATGACTTGAATATGAACATGACTTGAATATGACTTGATGATGATCCAGATGATATAGAGAAGAAGACTTGTGCTCATGAATTGTGTCGAGAGAATACCTTCCTAGTTAAGAGGGAGTGTTGATGTATTTGTAACTTCAGAATGTATTCACTTTTATATCTTATGTATTGTACCCTGATTTGTTTTTTGGGAAGTATCTATAATGTAATTGAGTCATGTCATGCCCCGATGTTCCAATCGGGAGATTCAATAATTTAAACAAGTCATGTAAAGTCATTGAGGTTAACCCTCCACTGTAATTCGGGGAAATAGTCCCCACAATTGAGTCAAGGTTAACCCTCCTGGTTGATCAGAGGGCAAAGTCCCCACAGTTGTGGGGCACTAGGGTTATTAGACTCCACTAGAGAATTTGTCCCTAGTAAGTAATTGTTAAGTGAGGTCGACTTGTTGTAGTGGACATAAAGTGAACGAAAGAATATAAATAGAAGTGAGGCTATCCTCATTTATACACATCACACACACACTCACTCACTAAGGTGCATGAGTGAGAGAGAGAGAACAACTGTGGAGATCATTTTTTATCTCTTTGGGTTTTACTACTAACATTGGTGCTCATTCTATCTCTGAGGAAGTTGTGGCATTTTCTCCTTTATGGTTTCGCCAAGGAAAATTCTTTGTGTCTCTTGTCTCTTGTGATTATTGATGTGCATGTTATTCTCTTAGATAAGATCCTAAGATCATATTGATTAAATGATAAAAATCTAACAATCAGAGATAACAATATCCAAATATGAGCACCCACTCATTTCAGATGTCAACCTGATCTTCAAGTACAATCTGCGACCTGCGGCCACTGATGTGTAGTAGCTTCTATCTATGTAAGAACGAATTTATGAACTTTAAGCTCTGACTTGAAAAGATATCAGCATGTTTGTGCAAACTAAGACTTGCGGATTCAATACTCAACCTATGCAAGAACTGTGCACTCTAGTAATTGATAGAGGAAATTTGGGATCTAAAATGGGCCTTATAAGAAAACATGGAAACAATAAATTTTGTGAGTTGGAATTCAAGAACCAATAGAATTTCAATAAAATGAGTCAACCATAATGGTTGAATTGACATATTTGTCATAAAAGAAAACTACTTTTTTTGTTCATATTTTCGACATATCTCCCTGTGGTTTTACGCAAATTTCAAGTGGTAGAGCTCATTGGATGTGGAATTTAGTTCCACATCCAATGAGTACCCACACTGCATACTTTTGACAGGACTCGCTACCCCAAAAATAAGAAATACCTGAAAAAACGTGATGATGACATCATCATCACGTTTTTTCAGGTATTTCTTGTTTTTGGGGTAGCAAGGCCTATCAAAAGTATGCAGTGTGGGTAATCATTGTATGTGGAATTAAATTCTGCATCCAACGAGCTCTCCCACTCAGAATTTGAGTAAAAACACAGGGAGATATGTCGAAAATACGAACACAAAAAGTAGTTTTTTTCATTCTTCCTTCAAAATTAATAACTATTATTTTATTATTTTCCTTAGGAGGCCCATTTTAGACCCCAAATTTCCTCTAATGGGAATTCATAACTTCCCTTTATTCTCCATCACCAGCTGGAAGGAGGATACTACTCGCTGAGATTTATCTATGTCCACAGAACGAATCTTGTTTCACCTTGATTGAATTTACCAGCACCCACTAGAAAAAGGTTGTAACCTCGTGCTCCTTCCCCTGTGCATCCTACCTAATAAGAAATGTGATTGTATAGAATTATGGAAAGTAGAGAAATATATTTCTTTCAAAATATGTAACTTCTGAAATATTCTGATTTGCATCTATGTATTTGCGTCAGACAGTTGCCCAAAATATCATAAAACAATTCTGATCCATGTCTTCATCTTCAAAACGGTCACAATCCTGGATATGCATATGTG
Organism: Pseudotsuga menziesii; assembly: GCA_001517045.1. NCBI lineage: Eukaryota > Viridiplantae > Streptophyta > Pinopsida > Pinales > Pinaceae > Pseudotsuga > Pseudotsuga menziesii. The sequence continues at coordinate 109,688 of LPNX011119058.1, read as the reverse complement.
TCTCTGTGATGGATAGTTTCCCAAAATATGATTCCTGAAAACAACTTCAATCTACATCTTCTCAACCGATTTGCGTTCGGTGTCAATAGAAGACATTGAGATCAATTATACTGTCTTTTCTATAATCTGTGTATTACTGAGTAAAACCTTTTTCACATCAAGGCATCATGTATATTTTTATCTAGTGTTTCCCATCTCACACTTCGACTCTGATACAAAAAGATATTCATATATGATAAATGAGCCATTGATTCCCCCAAAACTTCCAAATCTTTTCGAGCTATTATTTTAGATCTTCATTTCCACATGCTTACTTCACCTCATCCATCTCTTTCTTATTTTAATCATCTTAACTTAAGAGATGTTCCCACTTGGTTAAGTCCCTTGACTTTGGATAGCATCCCATTAGATTGTGTCTCATGCAAGTTAGGAATCGCGTCGTCATGCCACTTTTAACCATTTATCATTGTGGTTTATAACGCACATTTTCCAACACCTTTGTGGGAGTATTTCACAGATAGGTCTATTTCTTATGTTTCTTTACAAAATGTTTCACCCCTTACCATATTTCGCATCGGAACATTGCACACAAATATTTTTTACTCGCAAGAAATATTTGTGCATGCTGAAAATATATGTATGTGTACATACATATGTGCACATTTGCAACTAATGTCATGATGATATAATTGATTTTATGTCACCTCCTCATTCTTTCATAGGTCTTTGTTCTAGTTAGATGTGAGAGAGGTGTATCAACAATTTCATTTGATTTTTTTTTACTTTTGGTTCTTTGTCATATTTGGTATTTTGATATTTCGAACATATTTAATCCTAATGCATATATGACATCTTTAATCCTTTGACATAAATAAAAACATATATTCAACACAAATTACATAGTAAATCACATTCCCAATAAAACCATAGAAATATAAGAATAAAACTCTATTGTTAAATAGTTTAGTTTGATTAAGTTATGAAATTTCCCTCTTTTACATTGTTTAAGATCTCTCATATATAGATACATACTATGTATCATGTTTTAGATTAATTGATCACTAACTTTATACCTCTCCATTCTCCATATTTTTTCTAAAGTGGTGCTAATACTGAAATTCTTCTTTTCATTTTGGAAAATACTTAATATATGGTTATCATTATTGTTTGTGCTTTCTAATTGTTCAATCACAATAGAATGCTCACCTAAAATACCCTTATGTTTTCATATCTACTATTTTTGTTCTCTTCAATGATCAATGTTCTCTTAAATTCTTTTGAATGATGTTCATATGAGTTTGAAAAACTATGTTCAAATGGTGTCTATAAACTACAACATTTTAATCTTTCTAGAGGACATGCTTTCTTGTGCGAATATTCCTCTACGCATTTGTCAACATGTCTTGTATTCATAGCTATGATTTTATGTACCCACCAAGATATAGGTGTCCCATAGTGTCTTGATATTTCAACATTCATGCAGATTAGAGATAGAGATACATCATAAATGTGTGATTCTGAAACAAACCATTTTATATATTATATTATAAATTCTACATTTTTAGATGTTTTATTCATAAATTTTTGGGAACATATATACTTTATTCACTTTTTGATTTTAACATATAATTTATGATTTTTTAAGTAAAAAACACATGTTCTTAATCGTTAGAACCATTGTAATTTTGATTAAAGTTCTTTGAATCTTAATTCTAATAACAAACGATACTATTTACATATAAAAAATACATATATTCAACTTGTAAAATATACACTTAAAGAAAACACCTTCAACAATATCACATTAAAGTATAATGAGGTATGATATATTGATAGTTATAAATGTATAACTTGAACTAT
>LPNX011119058.1:48802-107794 GCA_001517045.1 Pseudotsuga menziesii | reverse complement strand
ATACCCTCTCTCTCTCTCTCTCTCTCTCTCTCTCTCTCTCTCTCTCTCTCTCTCTCTCTCTCTCTCTCTCTCTCTGTCTCTCTCTCTCTCTCTCTCCTTTTTTCACTCTCTTTATCCCATGCTCCACTTACCCCCAAGAGTCTCCTAACGCCCCCCTCCATCTCTACCTCTAACCCATTAACACACTCCATCTATCTCTACCTCTGACCCTGTAACAATACCCCATCCCTCTATCTCTCTCAAGATCCCTCTTCCCCTAACCCCCCCTCTCTATGCTTCTCCTACTCCCGTCCCCTAACCTTTAACACCACCCCCCCTTTTATATTTATCTCTCCTTATCCCACGGGGGCTTCACTTGTTAACCAATATCCTGTCACATCAGTTCATATTGTGGGTTTTAAAATGATCAAAAATTGAACCAATATATTGGAGGTATTGGGGGGGATGAGGGGTTTAAGGTGGGGGTGGGTAGGGTGGTTTATAATGATTGAGGTATAAAAATGGGTGGGGATGAGGTTTTAAGTATTGGGAAGGGGTTTCGATAAAAAGACTTTGGGTCAATATCTCTAGAAATTAAGGGTATTCTTTAATATCCCATGATCGCACGTGCTATGTGATAGGTTCACTAAGTGAAGTCCCCATGCCTTATCCCCCTCCCCTTGCCACTAACTACGCCCCCTCTTTTTCTCTAACCCCAACAACCCCACTCATTACCTATATCCCTTTTTTTCTCTAATCACCCTATTCTTTTCCAAATCCCAAATCCCCCCCTCTCTTTCTATCTCCTCACCATTCTACTCTCTTTCTCTATCCACCCTTCCCCCTAACCCTTACTAATAATTAGTTTCATTCTATATACCTAGCCGTCCAAATATTTTTCATGTTATCATCATCAAGCCAAATCTAATGCAACAAGTCATATTCACTTTCTTCATGATATACATGTTCATTCTCTATACCTATCCATCCAATATTTACAATGTTCTCATTTGTTATCACCACCGTGCAAAGTATAATGCACCACTTCATGTTTTTTCTATAAACATAGATATCAAAATATTTTTATTGTTATCATTTCCAAGTGATGTCTAACACCAAATATTCTTAATGTGATCATCACCAAGTTAAGACAAGTCTAACAGACAAACCATTTTGAATGTTATCATCATCAATCCAAGTCTAATGCTCTGAATGATCAAAAGATGTTTATTCAATCTATATACCTATCCATCCAAATCAAAACACATTCATCCTGTATACATATCCACCCAAATCTATGTCAAAATATGTTCATACTATGAACTTATTTTCAATTTTGTCATCACCAAGCCAATTCTAATGCACCAAGTTCCTATGTAACACACCTTAAAATTTGTAAATAAAAAAAAATACATGCATTGACTAGCAGTAATTAACCAACAGTTTACTCATGTTTTAGGTTATTCATGTTTATGCAAGTTATTAATATCTTTGTTCTTAATAGCATGCTAGGTTTCATTTGTTGAGATAATGGCCAACTCCATCCATAGGAATCAACTATAGCACAAGGTGATGTTCGCAATTTCCTTTCTTTCATTTTATTATTATTGCTAGGGCTTTAGTAGACCTAACGATTGGGCGACTATACCATAGTCTTGATCCCATCCATTAATGTATTAAGGTTTTTACCAAGGTTTAAAAGGTGGTGGGCCTTACCATAGCCTAAGCTCATGGTATACATTATGCGAAATCCATCTTAAAGTGGCAATGGTGTAAAGTGTGTGTTCTTTACCATAGTGTAAAACCCTTCCCTGATATGTGATGCGAAGGTTATAAGTTATAAACAAGGTTTCTTAGTATAATATAATGGAATATGATGTGACATTGTCTATGCCATGGTTTTTTGTAATATATCAAATGGTTTGTTAGTTTGATGTCTTAACACATGGTTCAAGCTTGATTAAAACATTTGATTTGCAATGATCATGGTCCATGAATGCATCAAGTTGTAAATTACAATGGTGTACTTGGTTGACTTGGAGATTTAATGATTTGTCCTCTCTGTGAGTTGACAGTGCAACGAGGCCCTTCGAGCTGGCTCGAGAGTGGATCTTGATCGTCCAGCTATATGACAACATTTCAAGGGTTTCATAGGGGGTTTATTATATATTTTTGGTCATCTGAACACTTTGTTAGTTGAGTTTAGTCGTTGGTCTGTAAAAGACAAGAGTCGATGATCTTATTTGTCAAAGGCTATGTTGTTAGGGTTTCTTGTGTAGAGATTTTTCCATAGTGATGATGACATTGTTCCCATTTTTTGTTTTCCAAGGATTTCCTGCTTCCATGGTTTCTATGATAGTCTACAGCATGTTGCTTATGCATGCATTACCCCTCCATCAACTCGACCATGTACACTGCCATTCTTAACAAGTAAGAGCTCTAGAAATCTGTGAACTTCATTTGGTGAATTCATTCGTTGAAGGTATAAACTCATAGTACATTATCATTTTTGCAGGAAGAGGGGGAATAAGGGTAACTACAGAAGAGTTGACCCATGGTCCTCTCTCCAACTTTCCCAAGGTTAGGTTATAAGGTTTTATGAAACTTGTTTCTGTTTTTCCTTTTGGTTATTTATCCAATTCTGATTGTGACATAAAATTTTACAGGTGGAGGGTGTTGGAGAGGGAGGAGGCATGGTCACCTCCTCCCAGGCCTACGTCTTCGGACTCCTTAGGTAAACCCAAGAAACCCTATCTCTATGATTTTATTTCATACAATGGTTTGAAGCAATTACGTAGCTTAATGTGTTTTTATATGTGTTCTTGCAGGTACTTAAACATGAGCATTGAGGAGACAAGAGGAGAGGAATCCAACTCTACATAATATAAGTGTATTTCATTCAAACCCCAAAGAGTTTACCCTCTATTTACAAAGGGATTTATGACCTTGGTGCTTTGTAATGGTTTTAAATGTATTCATATTACAATCCTATGTAGATTGCAATGGTATTGTGGGCACCATCGTGGATGGTCTTACCTCCACATAGTTGGTTCTGTTTAAATGAATTTATATATGGTTTTTAAATAACAAGTGGAATCCATCAAATATGGCCTTATAGCCACCCTCTATTCACGCAATGTGTTGTTTAACTGTATGTTTTAAAGAATGTCCCTTAGGGTATTTACTGCAAATTGTATTCATTGTTATTCTTTGGTTCACACGATGCCATCCTTGATGGTCTTATGACCATGCTATGTTTTGTTGAATATGTTTTAAGTTTTAAAACCTTAACTCTATAAATAATAATGTTGTTGTTGTTGTTGTTGTTGTTGTTATTATTATTACTGTGAACCCATGAGAGGGTTTTAAAATAGTTTATACAACTATGTTTGGTTTTGTTTCTAATGGAAGCCATTAAAAATGGACATTCGACCATAATTATTTAACTGTATATGACACATTAGGTCTTTACAATTTGTGTGCAGTAGTTAGTTATGATAATACAACCCATATGAGGGTTTTGTTTGGTTTATACAACATGAGTTTATCTTTTGTATTTTATATAGTGTTAATATGTTATAGAGCAAAGGAAGAAATGACTATGGGCTTACAACCATAGACTGTTAAATAGCTCATTTAATGTTTAAGCGATGTATGTGGAACATTATTGTTTGATATGTTGTAGATTTGGTTCCCTCAAACTACTTAGGTAATACTAGTTATTAATTATGGAATATATAAAGTAATTGTATATCTTGTTTATAGATATAAACTTGGATCTAATGGATCCCAACTTGATCACTTACGATCTGTCATGGAATGTATGCAATTGTGTATTTGGATTTGATTAAATCACATCCGATATCTTTTCACTTGTGGATCTGTGATATAGATATGACGGTTTACTTACGAATCCTCGATGCGGTTGTGACTATTTACTTGTGGATTCGTAAAGGATTTCTTTATAAATTAATTATGTTTATTCTACAGGTGATTATCCCTATAATACTTTTACTATACTATATTCATAGGACTCTTCATTTGTGAATGATTATGATAAATAAATAGGGATTATTCTTCAATATTCCCTAATCGTGAATTATCTAGATTTATACTAATAAAATCAAGAAGATACGGTTATCCTACATACTTATCAGTTTTAACTTACACCCTAGGAAAATTGTAAGAAGACAACAAATAAATAGATACATTTAAACTAAATCTAATGTATGGTATGTACGAGTAGTATATACAAATAGATCTAATTGTTAACATAATAGGAAGGAATACTGAACTGTAATCAATTTATTCATTATATTAAATATATGTTAGATACTTGTGCTACATAGTGGCATAAGATATTTCCATTGGAAAGAAATATTAATCAACATGAAAATCTACTATAACTAGTTTAACAAATAGGATATAAAACCTAGCACCACTGTTGGGGAGAAAAAAGATGGAATAGCCGTTCCACCCAACCAAATCCTAGAGAATCCAAGTTACTTGCTCCAGAACGCTCGATCGTTTTCATTGAACCATAAGAGAAAAATCCACCTAATGTGCGGTCTCTTGCATTACATATTCAATCCTTGACCAATGCTAGCCTCCTGATTGCTTATGGACATACTATTATATAGTACTTTTCCTAGGACTTGGTCATTTACGAGCCTCCTACTCTTTAGCACTCAACGAGGAGTTGTGACCTTATTTTTGGGGAGGATGCCTCCTACATATTGAGTTCTTACTTAGTGGCTTCAACCAATTTTATATTCCTCTTATCGGCTAGCAAATTCTCTTCAACAACTATTCCATTCCTTCCCTCGTCAGTATATTTTATTAATAAAGAATAATTCATTACATTTTTTTTTTTACTTTCTCTCAAAAATATTTAAAATAATAAATAAAGTATTTTGAGCAGAATTAATAATAATTATTAATTTCAGGTGCATTACACCATAAGTGAAACACATCGAAAACACATTCATTCATAATGAAATCCAAGCTTTTTAGCATTACAAATCATGTACGTGTTTTATTTTAGCAAGCTTAAAATTTGAATTTAAACAATGCGTGTACACATTTCTTAGCAGTGTGACCAACCCGCCACATGTGCTACATGTGCCTTTGTGTGTGCTTCATATTTTGCTTAGTATTTACCATGTGTATTCCATGGAGTGTGGTAATCCATTCCTATTTGACCATTCCATTAATTTTTTCAGTATTCTCAAGTTTAACCATTGGTTAGAGTATACTACACACCATCATTTTTAATGAAGATTTAGACTTGGATAACATCTTTCTGCAGATTGCAAATATGTAATTTTTAATATATATATATATATATATATATATATCGTTTTTTCTTTTCTTGTGTCATGACTCCTTAACTCAAAAAACACACTACTAGTGTTTCGCTCATAACTTTTTCATTTTTCAAGCATTTTGAAAAAAGATGCATGTCGTACTAAAGACATGAGCCTCTATTCCATAAAAAAAAATAATTCATGGAAATTGCAATAACACCTTCAAAGTTCGCACCCACACTTGCGTAATGTTTTCGAGGTTCAATCACTTAGATAATTAAAAAAATTAAAAAAAATTGTTATTTTTTTGGAAGAATAGCATTACGACTAGTTATTCTCTATATATCTACCAAATTTTATCTTTTTAACTTAAATCTCAAGATTCATGGTATATTTGTAAACAAGGAATGAGGAATGGAGTGATCTCATTAATGTAATCACTCATATCCATATCCATATTGTGGAGGAATAATTTATAAAGAGTTAAATATGTTTCGAAATCCATAATCCACATTGCGGAAAGTCAATTGCAGAGGGATAATTTATAAAGAGTTAAAATATGTTCTGCAATCTGTATTGCGGAAGGTCAATTGCGAAGGAATAATTTAAAAAGAGCTAAAATATGTTCTCCAATCTGCAATCCTCATTGTGAAAGGTCAATTGCAGAGGGATAATTTATAAAGAGTTAAAATATGTTCCGCAATCTGCAATTCGCATTGCAGAAGGTCAATTGCTGAGGGATAATTTCTAAAGAGTTAAAATACGTTCCACAATCTGCATTGTGGAAGGTCAATTGCGGAGGAATAACTTATAAACACTTAAAATATGTTTCGCAATCTGCAATCCACATTTCGAAAGGTCAATTGTGGAGGGATAATTTATAAAGAGTTAAAATACATTCCGCAATCCGCATTGCGGAAGGTCATTTGTGAAAGGATAATTTACAAAAATTTATAATACTTTCCATAATCCACAATACGCATTGTGGAAGGTTAATTGCCAAGGGATAATTTATAAAAATTTAAATTACATCTCGCAATCCGCAATCCGCATTGCAAAAGGTTAATTGCAGGAGAATAATTGATAAAGGTTGAAATATAATCCGCATTTTCCGAAGGTTCTTGCGGAAAAGAAATTGCGGAAGGAATTTGTGGAAGGAATGAAAGGAGCTTGCAGAATAGTTGTTGCCGAAACTCAATTGTAGAAATATTAAGTTGCGAAAAGACTAATATTGGGGAAGGAACAACTTAGGAAATCATGATTAAAACAGTTAAATGAATTGAAGCCTAAATGTCATAAATGGGTTCTAAGATTGGGAAAGGTTGAATGAGCAAGTAAATGCCAAGAATGTGCAATAACCTCTCAATGTTCAATAATGCCCTGTTACAGTTAGGAACTTAAATATTCTATCTTTAGAAATATGTTATATAATTTTTTATTGATTTTTCAGGTGTGATCGAAAATACATTATTCACAATGAAATCCAAGCTTTTTTAGCATTACAAATCGTGTATGTGTTTTATTTTTCCAAGCTTTAAATTTGAATTTAAACAAAACGTGTATGCATTTCTTAGCACTCTAGCCAACCCTCCACATGTGCTAGCATGGTATTCCTCTACCTTTGTGTGTGCTTAGTCTTTTGCTTCGTATTTACCATGTGTATGCCATGGAGTGTGGTAAACCATGCCTAATTGACCATTCCATCAATTTTTTTCAATATTCTTATGTTTAAGAATTGGTTATAACTTATAGTATACTACACACCATCATTTTTAATGAAATTTTAGATTTAAATAGCATTTTTCTGCACATTCCATATATATATATATATATATATATATCATTACTCAACTCAAAACACACACTTATTCATAACTTTTTCATTTTTGAAAGCATTTTGAAAAAAAACAAATGTGTTGCACTAAAAGATACTTCTATCCTATAAAAAAAAAAAAAAACCTTTTGATGAACATTTTCTAAACACATTTAAAAGGTCTTACCCACACTTTGTGTATTGATTTAGAGATTCAAACACTTAAATAATAAAAAAAATTAAAAAATACTATTAATTTTTTTCGGTAAAAAAATAGCATTAAACTATTACTCGTTATTCTCTATATATCTACAACTTTTATCATCTTAACTTGAATTTAAAAATTCATTGTAAATTTGTAAACCGTGAATGAGGAATGAGGTGATCTCATTAATCTAATGACTTATATTCATATGGACTTGGAAATCGTTTCAAACCTGGAAATAAAAACGGGACACTTCAAATAGAACCTTTGGAGCGGTATCCACGGGAAGTTAAACATGTCTAATGAATAAAAGTGAAGAAAAAACAGGTGAAAATGAATCACTAGGGTTTCTATTTGCTATTCTGATTTGTTTTTATTGAAAAAGAAATTAAATTTTTTTTGGAAGATCCATAATTCACACATAAAACAGCTTGTCTTTGTATTAAATCCAATACATACTTATACAATTATATAATGTTGAAGAAAGTTTAACTACACAAAATAATTTGTCTTTTTATGAAATCCAACATATACTTATACAATACGAAATAATTTGTCTTTCAATTAAATTTAAACATATACTTATACAATTATACAATGTTCAAAAAAGTAATTAATGATGTAGTTAGAAAATATACAATTGTGCAATGCTCAATAAAGTAATTAATGATTTAGTTAGAAAATTCAAATAAGAAAACTAATTTAGCTGAGAGATTAAGAGCTTTACTTCTTAAAAAAATCCTATTTATTGCATCTTACTTCCCAACTATTTAAGGAACGCATGTTCCACAAACACAAACCCACAAAGATTTTAGCACATGATAAAATATTAACTCCAAAAAGTTTGTTTGATATTTTTTAGAAAGATAAATCTAGGGCTAACTAAACTTCACAGTGACACTAACTTTCATATTCCTACCGGTCATTCATAGTCGATCACGTTATGCTACCAGTCATTCATTCATTCATAGTCGATCACGTTAATTTGTGCAGGCTGGCCTATAAAAGCAGGGAAGCCGGTCTTGTAAGAGTACCCATTCTTCTCGAAGTATCTCCATGTTTCTTTGCTGTTGCTGGTTATAAGAGATCTAGAGTGAACTAGTGAGGCCATTAGGAGCTGAGAAAATGAAATCCCACTACGGCATTGCCTGCATGTTTGTCCTTCTTATTGTATCATGTGCGGGTGCTTCTGCGAGTGTTGATCTGCCAACGCCAGTGGACGGGCTTTCATGGACATTTTACAATGACAGCTGCCCCAACTTGGAGTCAATAGTGAAATCTACTCTCAAGCCGCTGCTGATACAAAATATCACTCAAGCTCCTGGGTTGTTAAGACTCGTTTTCCACGACTGTTTCGTGCAGGTGATCTATATATTGACTGTCTCTTTTTATGTTTTTTTTTTAAATTTTCTACACCGCTATCTGGTTTCTCTCTGTGTAAAGTTATAATTTAAGTGGCTTGCCCTCCATATTCCTATTAACATTGTTGGATCTTGATCTGCCAGGGATGTGACGCTTCGATCTTGTTGAATGGGACATCTAGTGACCCAAGCGAGCAGCAGGCGACTCCAAACCTCACACTTAGAGCCGCGGCGTTCGAGATTATCAGCGAAATCAAAGCAGCCGTAGAAGCCAACTGCAGCGGAGTAGTTTCTTGCGCTGACATCTTGGCTTTAGCAGCGTCCTACGCAGTATATATGGTGAGTAATCGTACCTCAACTTCATAGTTATGAATATTGATCCGTCATCAAATTAGTCAAACCATCTACTTGATCCATCTTTGCTTTTGACTACATCCACAGAAATTAGGTTTAGTTCGTTATGTGCTCTTCCAGCTAAACGCACGCCAAGTGGTTTTGCATAACAAAATAATTTGCATATATCAAACTTAATACCATATTTAATCTATTAATGCACCTTTGAGACTATGGATGTAGATAGTTTGGTGTATCCGACAATCCACGGCTTTTATTGATTAAAATAGCAAAGACGTGGGGGTGTGATCTAACCATAGTTGTTTTTTGATGCTTCAAATAGGCAGGAGGACCTGAGTTTCTAGTCCCACTGGGCCGCAGAGACAGCCTAACCTTCGCTAATCAAACCGTCACTGATGACAGTCTACCAAGTCCGAGTTCAAATGTGACTGTATTGATGGCCGCCTTCACTGAAAAGGGTTTCGATAAGTTCACGGATCTTGTAGCGCTGTCAGGTCAGTTTTGAATGCTAAGGAATATGATTTATAATAAATTATATAGCTTGAATCCATTCCTTCATTCTATTCTGAATTTATGAGCATTCAGGTGCGCACACATTCGGGCTCGGTCACTGTGTATCGTTCGTGGACAGGCTTTATCCAACGCAGGATCCCACACTCAGCGCTAGATACGCAGAGGAACTTGAGGTCACATGTCCCACAAACAGCACCGTGAACAGCACAAACTTAGACATACGCACTCCAAATATATTCGACAAAAAGTATTACGTTGATCTGCAGAACGGAGAAGGACTCTTTACGTCCGACCAGGATCTCTACAGCGACTCCCGCACGCAACACATTGTTAACGGCTATGCGCAGAACCAGGCCGCCTTCTTTCAACAATTTGCGCTGAGTATGCTTAAGATGGTTCAGCTCGACGTCCTCACAGGAACCGACGGAGAAATTCGAGAAAACTGCGCAGTTCCTAATACTAACACCTCCTCCCTTTTCTCATACTCCATCATAGATCCATCGAGTTCCTCATCATCATCCTCTTAATTCCACTCTGTGGTTGTGGTTGATGACTAGTTCCAATGCTTTGACGACTAGTAATCCTCTTAATTCCACTCTTAATGCTTTGACGACTAGTAATCCTCATCATCATCCTCTTAATTCCACTCTGTGGTTGTGGTTGATGACTAGTAATCCAATGCTTTGACTTTTTAGTTAATATATGTATAATCCAACGCTTTGACGTTTTAGTTAATATATGTATAATCCAATGCTTTGGTTGTGGTTGATGACTAGTAATCCAATGCTTTGACGTTTTAGTTAATATATGTATAATGGTAGTACTCTGCGTCGAATAAATACTGTCATTTTGATAAATTTGTCCGCTATCTTGCAGATCTCTTGTTTTGTCCGCTGTCGAATAAATACTGTCATTTCCGCTGTCGAATAAATACTGTCATTTCCTTCTTTCTTGTATATTTAATTCAATTCAGTCAAATGAAGAGGCGAAAACTTATGATGTCTGGGCTAAAACGGATCCACATATATACTACTCATACCCATACCACTCATACCCATAAATGAGCTACCAGCCACTGGTAGCACCAGAAGCTCTAACGAATTATCGGTATTAAATGATTCAACACTGATCCTGCTTTTTCCCCTTGCTAACCACCAACTTATTGAATGCTTACAATTAAAAAGAAAGTAAAATTCCCGGCCTGTACCACTGGTTTCTACTTCAAGCATTAACGTCTTGAGGATATCAAAGCCTCGACATCCGTCATTCTACATCCGTCAATCTGACGGAAGATGATACAAACTTTCAGATGTTAACTAATGGGAATTAAGATATTAATGTGCGCAACATAATTACTGCATATAAGTATTATGATTTTTAAGCATATATATATGAAAATTTTCAATGTTACAAATCTAAGTGAATGGTTGTTAACTAAACGGAATTAACATAATAATGTGGGCAACATAATTACGGCACGGCAGAGAAGTATTATGATCTTTAAGCATGAAATCATAATATATATATAAATGTTCAATGTTATAAATCCACATGAATGATTGTTTGTTGTCAGTGAATTGTTGTTAATTAATGGGAATTAAGATAATAATGTGAGCAACATAATTACGGCACAGCAGACAAGTATTATGATATATATATAAATAAATGTGTGAATAGTTTTTAAGAATTAGTGTTTGGTATGTTATAAGTTGAATGTAATTTAAATTGTAAAATGTAAATATAGTTTTATCTTAAATTTAGGTTTATAAATAATTAAAGAGATTCTATTTTATGAATGGTAACTTCATATTAAATGATGTTGAGTTTTACAACATTTCTTTCATTCTGAGTTCTAAAGCATTACCTCTCTATTCTGAGTCCAATAAATGTTTATTATTAATATAATTCTCTAATTTCATATAACACAAATAAAAAATTCATGAAGTATTAAATTACCCAAATAAAAATTCATGAGATAATCAGCTACCCCGTGTCATATAATTGGAAAAAATAAATTAATCAAATCAGGGTCGGAATTTTATGTGTCATGGTAATAACTAAAATTCTCGAACGTTTGCCATTTTGTGACGGTTTAGATGGATTGTTAGCCATATTGTGACGTACCTGTGAAATTCGCTATCAGCCAATTTACCGGTCAAAATAGCTACCTCGCAACAAATTTTGAATGAAAGTTTTAAAAACAGCACTGATTTGAACGTTTATGGATTTGTTTATGATCTTGGTCGAGAGGCTTAGATTATTTATTAGTTTCATTTCCTCCCGTTTTGGGCATGAATAGTGATCGCTGAACATTATTCACGTGATGTTATGATTAAGTTCATCTTCTATAATAATAATAATAATAAAAAGAAAAGAAAGAATTTTATTTTAACTGAATTGTAGGCGTAACCTACTTTTAATTTTAATATAAGTTTAATGTTGTTTTTCAGTTTTGAAATTCAATGTTCTTTTTCGTTTCGAAGTGGATTAGATCGTTCAAAATTTTATTTAAAGTTACATATCAATAAAAAAAAACTATAATTCTTTAAATCATTGGATGATATGTCTGGTTTTAAACGTCCCCGGAACGTATTCTTTTATTTAAAGTTTACATAGGCCTGGTTAATTTTTTTATGCGTGGTTAATCTTTTTTTATTTAAAGTTTACATATAAGTGGTTAATCTCTTTTTTTTTATATGTATTAAAAGGGTTGGGAGAACATATTAAACCTCCCGAAACGCAGTGTTTTATTTTATCGCTAATATACCGGTCGTTCACACGATCCTTTTTTATATGTAACGATTCCTTTCTTTTATATGTATTAAAAGGTTGCGAGAACATATTTATTGAATAATATCACAAGTCTCTTCTCAAAGTTCGTAAAGGGTTTACATGTATGTGATTCGTATGACTATGGATAAATTTGTCAACATTAAGAGTGCAGCAAAACTATGTCATAAAATTAGTTTATACGGTGAGTATAGTATACTAGTAATTGCCTAAGAGAAATGCAATAATAAGTAAATAGGTTGTTCTTGGAATGTTAAATCCTTTGAAAGGAAAAACTAAAATCGAATTGGTATTTTAGGAAAAAAACCTCAAAAAATGTAAGTAAAGTTTTCCTATATTGTAGAGATGGTAAGTTCTACCCTAAGTAACTACTATGATCATCACAAATCAAATATTAATGTTGCACATAAAGGCAAGGAATGGTCAACTTTAAAAATCCCTTCCACAATAACACAAATAAGCACTTGAATATTAAAGGTAGACAAAGTTAGCTACGCACTTAAAGTAGTTAGCATTTTCATAGCATTTTTGTGATATAAGTTGGCAAAACCACTTTCTAAAGTGACAATCTTGATGAAATGCTTAGTCTTTTTTAATTGTTAATCATCAAGGAATTGTAACAGGAAATCAACAAATTGATTCACACTTTTGATTTTGTTGCATATTATCCCAACAATTTAGAAATAAATTGGTTGAAGCTTCCTAAGTTTTGCAATGCTTTCTCCCCTATTTTCCCAACAAAGATGAAGCAAATTCTGTATACTTGTGAAGAGTATATCAAGATGTAGTAAAAAATTCCATTCATGGGAATATTATCTTGATCTTCATGTGCTCCAAATTCAAAATATTCTCAATGAAACATAGATTTGTTAAAACCATGTATTCCAAAAATAATTTTACATGATTGACAAAATATTGGGGACACGCAATTTCTCTCTCTTGAGAAATGAAGCAACCTTTAAATGGTTTATCACTTCCATAAAACAAGCGAACAATGAGCTAGGTGTTTTTCCGGTGTGTGACACTCCAGGAGCTCCTCAATGTGCCTTGCACAATGGTTGAAACCACTCCTCATCTATGAAACTTGACATATAGCAACACACTATTGAAACAATGCATATGTAGGAGAAATAGCAAAGATATATAGTATCCTTCCTCATATTAAATACAAATTATATAGTTGACATTTATGCATGGTGTAGCCTCATTTGTGCTCTCCCATGTGAACAAGATCATCCCATCATTGTCAATTTATTTACTTTAGCCTGAAGGTTCATGGTGCAAAGAAGTACCATCTGTACATGCTTGAGGCGTTCCATCTTGGATTTATTATTAAGGTGGTTTAAACACAATTTTTCTTGGGCTTAGGCTTCCACTTGTCCATTGCATTGATTGTCATTTAAAACACCAATTTCAAATTCTTTATCATGTGAAGTGGCTTAGAATAATCACTCCCCCATTTTTCCATAGTTTCTATTTTTCTAATTTTGATGTCAAGTTCGCATAGTGATCGACAATGGTACTTTTCTTTGGAGGGACCTAAGAAGAAGATATGAATTCAACGTTTTTTTTAGAAGAGGGGATCTATTTAATTTCCTAGCAAATTGATTACTTTGAGTTAAATGCTCTTGTTTGAATAGAGATTTTTGTAATAAAATTTATAATGTAATTGTGATATTTCTTAAGCCAAACAAGTAGGCACCCATACACTTGGTTTAATAGTTCAAAGGGGAGTATAAGAAACCATATGGTGTTTGAATAAAAATATTTGCAACAAAATTTATGAAATAATTGAAATGTTTCTTAAGCCAAACAAGGAGAGACAACGATGCAATTGATTTCATGATAAAGACCCTTAAATCACATTTAACAATTCACCCACTCTAATAAATATGTTCAATAAAAACTAAGGGGAACTTTCAAGGAAAATTTTATACCTTTCCATAAATTTGTCCCATTCAAATATTAAGTGGTTGAATTTTACTTTTACATAGATAAAACTATTTATAAAAGTTTTGTATCCATTTGATATATCCATGTTTGTGCCATCCATTACTATCCCTAATGTAATCATTATCCAAATTAGTATCATTAAATTTTGCAATTTAATTTGGATTATAGAAATTCAAGCTTTATTCTCACACTAATGGATGGCATATGATTTGCAAAGTATTTCAGAAATATATTGTATGTATGACATTCCCTTGGATGGAAATTATATATGCATGTCAACATGACACTTTAAATTCCGCATTCAAAACATGTGTCATCTACTGAGTCACATAAATTTTGTATTGTTGTAGAATGAGCCCCAGCTCACAATAACACTAAAAAAAGATCATTCAATCTAATGTATCCCACATGTAAACTTAACAATTTTAAATGTATTAATAGTCTTATAATACATTTTGATAAAACAAGATTGAGAAATTACAAAACTAAATCAAGATTATAAGAAATCTCAAAATGCACCACATAGACATAGCTTGGAAGGGATCTAGTTGGTTTTTCTTTATTAGATGTGCTCACTTGTAAAGTATATATACATGAAACATGAAACACCATGTATTTTTGTCATTATGTTTGCAACATTGGATATTAGGTAAGTTTAAGTTGAAAATTGTAACTGTTAATAGTTATATAAAGTTTTAGAAAATGACATGAGAGAACATACATACACCTATATAATGAGCCTTCTTGCAATGTACAACAGTTTCAAAGAGATAAAAGGATGATTTGTAATGTCCCCCCTATATACCACTAAGAAAATTGTAATTCTGAATTGTAATTGTTCTCGGGTGAGGAGCCCAAGTCCAAGGCCCCCCAGGAAGAAAAACTTTCATCTTATAAAGGTTAATTGCCTAAGTGAAAGATTTAGGAAACAAAAGCAGTGACACCCATTAACAAGGGGGTTAACTCAACCCACAAGGAAGTTACTTCCACCCCCACCTTGGTCAAAAGTATGAAAGCACAACCGTATATATATTTATATACATATAGTATATACAAAAACAGGATATATACATGGCCGGAAAAATACATATGAAAGGGATTTCATATATAATACATAATAAGGGGACATTATAAAAGTGAGGGCATCATAATAATAAATACATATATATATATATATATATATGGGGAAACTAAAAGGATTTCATTTATACATATATATATATATATATATATATAACGGAGCGAGTATACCATGAAAATTAAGCATTGATTTTACCCGCATTAATATGCATGAGCGAGGAGTCATTGACTAAATTTCAGTCACTAATTTTGGAGACGTTGTGTATTTCCCTGAGCTGATAGACGATGTTGATATAATTATCCTAAGTTATGGTCGCCCACTGTGAATGCGTTACCAGAAAATTCATGATCATTAATTAAAAGGCAGTAATAACGCATGCCTGCAGAAATTTTCTGGACAACCGTTTTATTGCACGACCCATGGGAATTCAACGCAAGAGGGGAGAAGATTTGTTTCCCTTTTGTTATTTTTATGAGGTACGAAATTGTATTATAAAGGGGCCGTTAGTAGGTAGTCTGGGGGGGGGCGTAAGCTAGTACTCCTCTACCTATGTCTTGGAATGGCACGAGTTGTTCTGGCCAGTGCTCATCTCTACCGGGGATTGTGTCCCTCATGAACAATGCCGAGTATGGCTTATAGATCCATTATCGATATGCGTCCTCTCAGGATGTGTTTTATCTTACTTGGAGCTGGGTGAGAGCATAGGGAGGTATGTCCTCGACTTCGTTTTAACCACGGTTGGTTTTTTGTTCTTTCTGTTGGATTCTCATTATAGATGTTGTGTAACGAAGCAAATAGATTTATTTCCGAACTGAGCATCTATAATAGCTGGTTATAATTACTAAGCTTCTGCATGTGGGCTTAGATTCAGATTCTAATGTTTGTATTATCCATATTTTGATTTTTAGTTACGTGCTAAAGCTAGGGTTTAGATCCGAAAGGATATGCAATACCCGTAGAACATGAATTATGATTTAAAAATAGCTCCCTACCCCGTTTGATCCAGTAATAAGAATGACGTTACGGCTTGTACATCCGACCAAAGTATCCTTCTTGAGTTGTTAAAACCGTAGAAAAACTTTAGGCGACCTTATCAAAGGTATGCTACCGCTCGGAAAGACTCCACACAACTAGAATGGGCAGTCCGTTTAGCATGGAACGATATCTAACAGATCATGAAAAGAAGGAAATGTGTTTACGACTTGGAAAGACTCCACGCGATCTTCTTATCCTTTCTCAACAGAGTCTTTCTTGTTGGCGGTCACTCGTCTCCCCCATGTGTTAAGCTAGGAAGCTGTGGTTGACCCATGCACACACCATTGCGGAAATTTTTCTTCTCCTTTGGAAGAAACACAGAACTCGCAGTATGTAGGAGGGGAGGTTTAGCCAAAGACTATCCCTTTTGAATCCAGGTCCGGCATCATACTATTTTTCTTCCATGTGACTAAATTCTACCTTTCACCTTTTAGTTGTGTGCTTGGGGTAGAATATAATTGCTTCGGGTGGCTTAGCGATACCCAGTTTAAGGCATTCAGGTAGGACTGATAAAATAGGGAGTTTTGCTTGAAAAACATTACCATACACAATGCATAAGTTGTATTTTTTTTCGCTATCCAAATTGTTATAACGTCAAAACAATGATTATTAGTCCTTAGAAGCCGAGCCTTTACTCTGTTACAGGTTTATGTATTAATCCAGCAGGGCACCATCCTAGCCCTAGATGGGATAGCCGTTGGTTGTAAAATAAAGAGTATAGAAAGGTTCTAGTATTGAGTTAAGAACTTGGTTCCGAACTTGATTTGTTATAATGAGGTATGAAGAACAGGTGAACCATCCACCATGAATCAATACCTAGTATGATCTGGCTTTATGTAGAAAAAGTCTCAATATGAGAGCCTGTCGGTAAATGTGGCAACATTAAAGCTGCTGTTTGTAAAATCTTTAAATAATAAAATGTCACTCGTTGTGACCGTTTTGTGGATGTAACCCAAGAGATGGGTGAACCACGTATATCTGTGCCGGTGTTATGTATTTTTCCTTGTTATGTGTTTCCATCATTTATGTGTTTACCTTGTTTATGTATTTTCATGGTTGAGTTATTGTGGATCCACATGGTGTAGAATTTCCTTGGCACTTGTTGTGATTGGAAATGAAAAGTTCCCTACAGCCTCGGTGGAGATGATGTCTGTTATACATTGTTCCTTAGTGTAATTTTCTTATCCTGTCCACACTGTACACTTGTGGTTATGTTTTATATTCTTAAAAAATGCTTAATAATAAATTTGAGGCGAAGATGGTTCTATGCTAGTCGTGCTAAAAATAAGTATACATGTTATAGCTGTTTGATATGTTAAATCACTTTCAGTAATACGTGAATTTTTCCTTGGATAGAGAATGTGTATCTCTTTAGCATACATGGTTACCCTCTGCAAAAAATTTCAGTATGTAGTTACTTCGTGTATCCCCATTTAGGTAATGGATTTGGAAGCCTTGGTTAAATGACTTTGTATTCACCACTTGAGCTATTTTGATACACATCAACCTAGAATCGAGATCCATACTGTTGTCCATTTATATGGTCTGGAGAAATGCATCGGTGAGATACCTTAAGAGGTACAGTACAACGTGCATTAATCTCCTCTGTTGCATTTATTTGAATTAGTTTCATTCAGACATAAGATGAAGGCCACAAGCAGGACCTTCCAAGCGATGGAGAATTTGTGTAAACATGTTGTTGAGTTTGAGCTCAGAGCTTTCCATCCAAAGTTGCAATGACAAATCTATAGGGAGATAGGTGTCTTAGCAAAATTGTCCTTAGGATTTTTGACAGTCGACCTGAAGAGCTATGGTAGGATCAAAAATTTCACACCTAGTGATGCAACTTCAACAAAATAATGCCAAAAATGAGGTGCTTTTCTGTGTAGGTCGAGTAAACACACTCAATTACACATACTAAGTGGGCAGTTGTATTTTCATGGAATAGGTGAGGGAATAATGTGAATGTTGTTCTGCTAAGTGTTGTTGCACAGGGAATTTGTCGTTGTATTGATATGCATAAGAAGAACGGCATGCTTATAAATGAACATTCGTAGGATTAAAAGTAATAGAATGGCATTATGCTAAACGCAATGATTTTAAATTATAAACAGAACTATAGACCCATGATTCACATAAACAATCTGCTTTGACAATCTTTAAAAGCCATAATCATCAAACTTATCAGTAGCTTTTGTAAGCGTTTGATATTGCCAAAGGTTGGTAGGTATTTTGTGAGTAGGGGGCTTGGCCGAGTTCTTTAAGTTTGATGTGATTTACTTTGTTTAAAACCATGTAGGTCGCAGGGGGATGTTACACTTGCAACCCAAAGCTAGTCTCCAAATTGGAAAAGGTTCAGAGAAAAACTGGACATTTGCTGCTCTTAACATGTTTGTTTGCTGTCCATTCACGCCTCTGCTTTAATGGAATATCTGATTGGCATCATACTTCTGTTTTAGTAGTTTACACATTTTCTGAAATTGTAAAGTTCATTAAGCTAATTGTTTTTAAGGAGTTGATGCACATCTGTAATTGCTACATATGCCCTCTATAAGAATAACACCTTAGCAATGCATGCATGTTCTCTGGTTGCTATATGATTCATGGTCACCAGAGTCACATGACTTGGACTCTGGAATGATGGGGCAAAGCCAAAGAAGTAACAGTATGACTCGACTCTGGAAAAAATACCAACAAACCTTGGCAATATATATATATATATATATATATATATATATATATATTTTACCCCTTCCCACACATATCAGCTTTTGGGTATGAGAGGTACGTTACAGTTTTATTACATGCAAAGTAAATAATTTTCAGGGCACCACGATGATGCAATGCTTGTGGTCATGAATAATGTTTTGGGGAGTTTAATTTTTTTGGGAAAATTGATGAATGATTCTTTTACAATGCACATGGCTTGATATGAATTGAACTCAATTGGACAAGTTTTATATAAAGTTTCCATGTAAGTCTGTCGCTAACAGAAGTGTCTCATTTTGTAGTAACATTTTAACAAAACATTTACCCTTTCAGTACAAGAAGGCACTTAGGTCTAAGAGGTACGTTACATGATTAGTAAAAATTTTGGACTACTACCAAAGAGTTGAGTGGTGATTTGTGATTGTTATGAAAAATAAGATTTGATGAAGAAAGGAAAATAACACCATGATCTAGAGTTGTAGTTCCCCTAAAAATACCTTCCAACCTATAATGTTTTAAAGAGATAAGCGCTGATGCATAATCATGGACTCCTTTAAAGACACTTTAGATGACACATAATATTGAAAAAACCTAGAACCTCTCACTTTAGGTGAAAATTAGGGGTATGTCCCTAACTTATTTGAAGATGAAGTAAAAGACAAAATATAGGTAATTGAATCAATTTTCATAATATCTAACATTTAAGCAGAAACAATGTGTGTAAATGATTATAAAATTAGTTTCCATTAAATAGGGTTTTCAATTTTTCAACACATCATAACATATATGTTTGTGTAGGTGCAACAATATATGAGGTAAATGATTTCAAATTTGGATAAAATCTCGTAGACATATAAAGGACATATGCGCCTAGTGAAACACTATTTCTTCATAATCATCATGAATTTTGATTTTATTATTAATTATTAAAGTCATAAAAAATTGAAATGAAAATGTTTCGTGTGGGTGCAACACTTTAGGGGCAAAATTGTAGAGCTCGCTCTCTTCTCGTGCACCATATATTTTTATTAGGAAATGTTGAAGGCATTCAAAAGTTATATAAAAAACAATCGATGTATCTATTTTCGAAAATTGATGTTTCATTTAGAAAAATAATAATAATAAATAAATAAAACATACATTTTAAGGAAAAAATTGCATATTCATGATCGTAAGATCATACTCTACAATATTCTAAATTTTCATAATAATATAATGTATTTGTCATAGCAAAAAAATCCATCGAAACTCAGCATATTGATAGAGTTCTAAAAGACACGCAATAGCCCTAGTTTATTTGTCCTAGTCAATAGGTTCAGTAGTCCCAAGTTGTTTCCAAGCCTTGTTCCCACCGAGTTTTTAAATTTTAAAAAAACACATATGCGTTATAATGCATATGCATTTTATCGTTATACATATCACATATGCGATATATTGCATATGTGATTCATATCGCATATGCGATATATTGCATATGTGATTCATATCACATATGTGATATAACGCATATGCATTTTAGCTTTAGTAGCTTGGTACGAGAGTAAAGAAAAGCTAATCAAGTTAGTGGATAGGATTTGGGAAAAAACCTATCTAAAAACAAAAGATCATGGCAATTATTTGCCTCTTCAAAGCTGTTTAGTTTGGAAAAAGGACGATGCTTAGCCTAAAATTTGTGAATGGTTGTGGATAATGAGGTTAGATTATTGGAAGTTCAAGGCACGTGTCCATGGCGCTTGTTCATGTTGCTTAAGACATAGAAGCTTCGTTTTAGACTTAATGATTGAGTTTTATTTCCTAACCTTTCTTTAAGGTTTGAAACTCATATCTAGCTCTAAAATATTCCTAATGGTACCAACACATCCACTATGAGGATAAGGATTGTGAGATCATTTATGTTGTTTTGAAGCATTATTTTTGTCCATGGACACACAAAAGGATATTTTAGGGACTAAGGCCAAGGTGTCATCTCTCTACTATGTTGAGGCTCCATGATGTATACATTGTGCTCGAGAAATCATAATCATACTAATATTCCCACTTGGAGGCCAAATATCTTCTTAAGACGCGATTTTTTTTATTCAGGGCATCAGTCTTGGGGAAAATTTCCTATAACATTCATTTAGGACCTACAACTTAGGGTGTCTCCCACAACTCTGTACGGGACCTTGATATTTATATGTAGTGCTCAAAACATCATTTTATTTCTAGTTACTTCACATGGAGGCTATGGATATGGTCATGAGATCATGTATGGTGGATCAAATTTCGTTTTTAAAACTATACTCTAAGAAGTTTTATTAATGGTACAAGGCCTAGTTTTCCTACATTAACAATATCCAAGACCAATGGATTCATATCTACTGTCCAAAACCTTTTAACGACATCCATGTCACCAATGGAAGGAAAGGATAACTTCAAGAAGTCATGGTTGGTCATTTGAGGTGTCTTTCATGGTCATTGATTCCTAGAAGCATTTTTTAGTGTCAAATCCCAATGTTTACTCCCCCAACAATGTAGAAGGACACAGGACCCATACCTAGTGCTTGTAAGTCATGTGAGGTGATTCAAAGTATCATTTTAGGCCTTGGATGGGTATAATACTCCTTTATGGACTAAGGAAACCACATGTAAGGCCTTGAGAACCATGTCTACTATTCAAAGCCTCTCGATGGCATGATTATCCCCAATTTTTGGGTAGGGATACCATCAATAGGTCCTCTGTGGTAGTTTGAAGTGTCCTTATTGACCTTCAATGACTGAGGGATTCATTTAGGGCCCAAGGCTTGAGTCTCATCCCATTTCCATGCATATGGCCTTGAGCCCTATAACTACTAAAAAAAATCGCAATTTCTTGCATATCCCTAATCTAAGGCCAAAGACCCCCTAAATCAACACACATGCCTTATAGATGTAATATTTGTCCTTTAGTGGGATATGGGTGTCATTACGAGGTTTTATGCACTAAGGATGGGTCTCAGGGTCTTAACCATGGTAATGGGACAAAAGTGTAACAACAACAAGTCTTAAACCACTACTCATGCCCTTTAAAGGGGATATTTAGCCTTAATACTGGATATATATGCCATTAGACTATTTTATGCATTAAATATTATTCTCAAGATGTTGACCATGGTCATATAGAAACTATTATGAATATTTCCAAACAAGAGATAGTTCTGAAGACACCTCCATAGTCCAAGGATAAATCCAATCTTCTAAGGATTAAAAGATGTTTTTATGGTTCATGGACAAATCATAAGGTCCCAGACTACGACAAGCCCTATAAATGGAGTCTAAATGGGATAAGGGTGTCATTATAATGTTTGGGACTTTGAGAAATGTCATGGAAGAAAAGGTAGGTTCGACCTAAATGAAGCTTTTATGGCTCATGAGCTATAAATTAGTCCTTTAATTATCACACATGTCTTCTAGATGGTATATTTGGCCTCTAGGTTGGGTATGGGTTCCATTATGAGGTTATGTGCACTGAGGATAGGTCTGGAGGTACTAACCATGGGTATGGATTCCATTATAAGGTTATAAAGTTTAAATATTTGATATGCACTAAATCGCATATGTGATTTAGTGATCACATAATACAAATTTCCTATTTAGTAAAAAGCAGTGTATGCATATCGTATATGTGATAAATCAGATGTGTTATATCGCATATGCGATATGTGTTTCAGCAAAAAATGTTGGATTGTGGGCTATGGTCTAGTTTTCTTGTAGAAAAAGACATAATTATTCTAAACTGGCCCACAAGGAACTGTTCAACCTGCAATTTAATCATTTCTTACACAAATCCATAGGTTTTGTACAAGTTTGGGTGGATTTCAATGGGGAATGTACGTAATAGAGGCATGAGGTCAACGAGGAAGTTATTTACACTGGAAGAAGCTGAAAATAAAAAATAAAATAAGAGGGAAGATTCAAGAAATCGTCGACATTCATTGGATGAGCAAATACTTCCCATTCTCGCTCAACAAATACCTGACATAGAGGCCGAGGAAGATAATGAAACATTAAAGGAAGATGGTTATAGGGGAGATGATATTCTTGGTCCATTATTAAGTGAAAAATATTGTGAATAGTTCAATCATTATGTTCCTCATAATGAAAATGTGACTCCGTAACAACCATGCCAGGTGGTTCAATATCCTAATCGAAGTTGTCAACCTGTAGTGGATGTGAACGTCACTCCAACATTTCAAATGACAATAAATATCACATCAAAATGAAAGAGAACTCCTAAACGCATACAAGTAGATGAGAGCGAATTGACCTACTTGGAAGGTAAGGTGGATAAATGCACTATCCTTCATCATTGTTCTCAAATAATGAAACAATATTTTGATAAAATATCTGAAGCTGGTAAATGCCAATTTGTTTTAGCTTTGGTTAAATCTAGAAATATGGCAACTGTTAGAAGAAAGTTAGGCATAAGAACATTGAATAATATTGAATCAAGTAATCACATTGTTAAATCTCTTGCTGCTGCATTCACATCGATTGGTAAAAACACTTGTTCACAGGACTATAATGAGGCTCGCCGTGTATTTGCTGAATCAATTGTATGTAGATCCACAAGACAACATTGTTTACTTAAATGCACATCTGAAATTGTTCCTTTACATCGAAAGACACTTAAAAAATATTTAGTAAGAAGAGACAACCTTGATGTAGAGGGACAAATGGAAACATTATGGAAATTTAGCAGTAGGTTTCCCTGCAAAGACATGAATTTAGTCAAAGTAGTGAAGGGACTAGTGCACACTTTTTGGCATGATAACACTAGGCCTTCTTCTAACACAAAGGATGTGTTAAAACACTCTATGGGTTCTATGAAAAATGAACCTCATGTTAAACATTATCTTGACATGACACAAAATCAATTGTTCACGTAGAGCTAAGGATCGGTCAAAGCTCTTTTGAAAAATGCAATCTTTGGTATGTTAGATTCAATATCATCTAGAACACTTGTTGTTGTATATACCACATAGATTTTGATCTATATTATCATACATTTGCACATATACATTTTTTGTTGCATCCTAACGATGTGCAGGAATGCTCAAGTACAATACCGCCAGTGTCATCTAGAGATTTCATCCATAGCATAATGTGTTTGAGGCAACATGGGAAGACACATTACTTAAAAAAATGTGTAGAGGTTCTTGCAACAATTATGGTGG
Organism: Pseudotsuga menziesii; assembly: GCA_001517045.1. Classification (NCBI taxonomy): domain Eukaryota; kingdom Viridiplantae; phylum Streptophyta; class Pinopsida; order Pinales; family Pinaceae; genus Pseudotsuga; species Pseudotsuga menziesii. The sequence continues at coordinate 83,500 of LPNX011119058.1, read as the reverse complement.
GCTGTCATTATGGTCTAACTGCATCCATGAGAGTGAAGATCAAGCATTTAGGAATGCAGTTGTCGAGAAGCAGAACTATCAGTATGAGACATACAATAGAGCAAATTTCAACTCAAAATGAGCCTTTTAACTTTAATTCAAATTCCATGTCATCATGTGTTAGCCAATGAAATTTATTTAAATTTGAAATACTGTATAGGTCTTAAACACTTTTTTAATATAAATTCAGGGATAGGTATCCTAAAAAAAACTACTTTTTTTGTTTGTATTTTCGACATATCTCCGTTTTTTTTACTCAAATTTCAATCAAGAGAGCTCATTGGATGCGAAATTAAATTTTGCATCCAACGAGTACCCACTCGGCACACTTTTGATGGACACCTATACTCAAAAAACAAGAAATACTTGAAAAACATGATGATGATGTCATCATCATGTTTTTCAGGTATATCTTGTTTTTGGGGTAGCAGGGTCCGTAAAAAAGTATGCTGAGTGGGTACTCGTTGGATGCGGAATTAAATTATGCATCCAATGAGCTCTCCAAGATGAAATTTGAGGAAAAACACGGGGAGATATGTCAAAAATACAAACAAAAAAGTAGTTTTTTCTTTTCCTCCAAAATTAATAAATATTATTTATTATTTTAACTATTATTTTATTAATTTTTTTTAGGAGGCCCATTTTTAGTTGAAATTTCCTCTATGTCAGCTACATGATCGGGAAGAAAGAAGGAATATTAAATTGGAGACTTCACAAGTGACAATGCACATGAATAATATTCATTTAAATGAGTGTACACTATTTATGTTATTTTATAAAATTGTCAAATATTGACATATTAATATTCCTGTAAATCTGTTTATGTTGTTTTATAACATTGTTTATTCTTTTACACTAGGTGAATGTATGTGATTTTATTTTAGAGTTTCGTTGAAATATCCAATAGTACATTCAACATGTTGATATGGCACAGTGGCAAGATGACCGATTCAGAATATGTTGGGACACCTTCCCTCTCGGAAAAATACTATTAGTGGTTGACTTTGTGGAAAGTTACACCCTACAACCACAAAATGAAATACAAATTCAATACTATCACTCATATTAGGTGAGCATAATGGTCCATATCACGTATCGACATGGGCCAAATAACAATGAAGAGAAACGTGTGATACTAAAACAAAGCCACTTCTACATAAGTGACGACCAGACCAATGACATCCATTAAGTGCATCATTGCTTTAAATTATTATGTGATCATGTGATAACTATGGATATATACCATTTTATCATCATTTGATTTGGTGAGATGGTTGTGCTAGACAATTCAAGAATGCACATGTATTTCAATGGTTGTGTTTGTTGCACATAAAATACAAGGTGACACACATATGGAACTACTTTGAAACTGGTCATGGCAAAGGAGAGCACAATGGTGCTGGTGCATGCATAAAAAATGTCCTTTGAAGGGAAGAGATGAAGTTTACAGGTGATCTCATTTGAGACATTGCATCTATAGTGAAATGGTGTGCATCTGTCATGGGCGAACAAGCAACAAGGAAAAACCTAGTCTGAAGAATATTTTGGGAGGTGACGAATGTGGACCAATCCCAAACACATCGGGTTAATACAATGCATGGAACTCGACAGTTTCCTTCAATTAGAAGCTCATACAACTTGACCCTACAAATTTGGACAATATTGAAGTCTTGTTTTTGCAGTTCCTCTAGCATCGATGAATGGGATGATTGTGAGTATACATATACAGTTGATACATGGGATCGAGTGACACTTGGCACCAATTTCAAGAGGGTTAATGAAATAGACCATTTGGAAGATGATCAGACACATATTTCTACAAACTATAATCACATATTGGATCTCATACAAGGAGGTACAAAAAAGTAAATTAGTAGTACCTAAATTAGAAATTTAATTTATGTTACATGCAAGATCTTATTTAAAAAATGTATTGTTAACTCGGCCTATTTCCTTTCATAGGTTAGATATATGTAGTGGTTGCGCCAAAAATTAATGAATGGGGTTTTGACTATTGGTTGGAACGTTTCTTAGAGGGGAAACAAACCATTCTCAAACCTGTTACAGATGATGAAAATATTGAGTTCCCAACTGGCTTAATGGTTATAAAAGAGAAGTACTTGACACTAGCAACACAATAGAAAAGGAAGGGTGGGCATGTATATCAGCATTATAGACCAAGCGCTATTGTACACCACTTCACGAACCTAGTAGTTGGTATAAACATCAAGCTGTGCACACTTTCGAACAAAAATAGGTGACATGTATGATACTTTCTACCTCATATAGACAACTGAATATTGATGGTCACCAGATGATCCAAATGGCCTAATCGAGTGAGTGCATTTTCATGTGCTTTATTTAAACTTTAAAGTGCATGTTGAAGCATACTTTCAATTATTTATCCTTAGTTTATTCCCAACATAATAAACCTGTGATTGACGGATACCATTCACAAAAATAATACTATTGAGAGGATACTTGACACTATAAACATGATCCTACAACCTCAAGTGAGTTATCTATAAATCATGTTTGCACATTTTCATTGGGTTCTCTTTATTTTATTATGAAAGTACTAATGTTTATCCTTTCATGTGCCTAGGATACAAACACGGTTTATGGCACATTGGAGGTACCAATAACAACCCAATGTCTTTAAACACCAACAAATAGAAATCAGAAAATAACATGCTCTCGAGTTGTTTCAATTTACTTTTTTTGATGTTTTTTTTATATTAATGTACATTTAATTACATTGTTAGGTAAACTCTTGCAACTCTTACATTGTTGGGTCAACTCTTCAAAACCCTCAACCTTTCCTATGCTGGTAGGGTTACCATATCGGATTTTCACATCTAGACTTGCAGGAGCCAACATAATGCAATTTTGGTGCTCTGTTTGGTTTTTTTCTCCCAGACTGAAAGTCACGAAGTGTCCCTGAACCACATTTTCATGCGACGTTAAAATCAACATAACTCAGAAACCAGAGGTAGGATTGATGAAAAATTGACTCTGTCGGTCTCCTAGCATGCACATACCTCTAGGTGGCCATCTCCCTCCTGTTTTCATGGTCCAATGACTTCATTGTGCATTGATTGTGTAAACTAGGGTTTTGTTTAGTTTCCTTTAATGCAACTATAGAATTGGTGTGTGACCTTTACAAAACCCTAGACCATTTCTATGTTGGTATGGTTCTCATATCATCCTTTCCCATACAAACTTGCAGGATCCAATGACATGCAATTTTTATTCTTTGTTTGGTTTTTCTCTCCCAAACCGAAAGTCACCAAGTTTCTATGAAAAACATTATCATAAGACTTTTAACTTGACATAACTTGGAAACCTGAGGTTGGATCGAATAACCACCGAATTATTTGGTCTCCTCTCATGCGATTACCTCTAGGTGGCCCTCTCCCTCATGTTTTTATGACCGAGTGACTTCATGGTGCATTGAGTTCATAAAATAGGGTTTTTCTCAGTTTCCTTCAATGAAACTCTTGCATTGGTGGGTCAACTATGAAAAACCTTCGATCATTCTTGTGTTGGTAGAGTTCCCATATTTTCCTTTCTCAGATAGACTGAAAGATCCAATGACATGAAATTTTACAGCTCCATTTGGTTTTTCGCTCCCAGACCGAAAGTCACCAAGTGTCTCTGAATGACAATTTCATGTGACTTTCAACTCGACATAACTCAGAATCTTGAGGTCAAATAGAAGAACCGTCGACTTCGTTGGTCTCCTCACATGCGTTTACCTCTAGGTGGCCCTATCACTTGTGTTTTCATGGCCTAGTGACTTCATTGTGCATTGATTTTCTAAACTAGGTTTTTGCTCAGTTTCCTTCAGTGAAACTCTTACATTGGTGGGTCAACTCTGCAAAACCATCGAACTTCCATGTGTTGGTAGGGTTCCCATATTGGACTTTCCCATAGAGAATTGTAGGAGTCAACAACATGCAATTGCTTCTCTGTTTGGTTTTTCTATCCTGGACCAAAAGTCGCCAAGTGTCCATGAACGAAATTTTCATGCAACTTTTAGCTTGACATAACTCCAAAACCTGAGGTTGGATCGAAGAACCATCAACTCCATTGGTATCCTCGCATGCGATTACCTCTAGGTAGCCCTCTCCCTCGTGTTTTCATGGCCCAGTGAATTCATTGTACATTGATTTCATAAAATAGGGTTTTGCTAAGTTTCCTTCAATGAAACTCTTGCATTTGTGTGTCAACTCTACAAAACCCTCAACCAATCCTCTGTTGGTAGGTTTCCCATATCATCCTTTCCCATACAGACTTGCAAGAGCTAGTGACATGCAATTTTTCTGCTATGTTTGTTTTCTTACTCCTCGACCAAAAGTCACAAAGTGTCCCTAAATGACATTTTCATGTGAATTTCAACTCGACATAACTCGAAAACCTGAGGTCGGATCAAAGAACCGTAGACTCCATTGGTCTCCTCGCATGCAATTACCTGTAGGTGGCCCGCTCTCTCACGTTTTCACAGACCAGTAACTTCATTGTGCATTGATTTCGTAAACTAGGGTTTTGCTCAGTTTCCTTCAATGAAACTCTTGCATTAGTGATTCAACTCTGCAAAACCCTCAACCATTCCTATGTTGGTAGGGTTCCCATATGATCCAAAACATCGTAGGATATATTATTCTTGTACTAAATTATAAGCCAACAACCCGCATTATAAAACTAGGGTTCACAAATTGAGACATGGAACTACAAACTAGGGTTTTATGAACTCTTTAGGTTTGAAACCAAAAGGCCATATACCTAGGCCATACAACTAGGTTTTCATGGGCTACAAATTGCATGTTATAACTAGGGTTGACAAGTTATGAGATGGAACTAGGTTTTTATGACCTCTTTAGGTTTCGATCATTAAATTGGTTAGTATCATTTAAGTAGAAATCAAACGAACATATACCTAGGGTATGCAAATACATGAAACAAAATGAATAGGGTTGAACATGGATTACAAGTGGAAGTTCACATGCATGCATGACTTAGAAGCAGAAACACACCTACATGAATAACAAGCAAAACCAACTAAGGTTTCATGAATCATAAGAAATACATGAGTATATAGATGAGAGGATATGTTATTTTCATTAAAGTAGAAACCAAAGGCCATATAGCCCTAGGATACACTTACAAATTGAAAATCAAGTAGGGTTTCATGTATTGCAAATTTCATTCTATAACTAGGGTTGAAAAGTTATGAGATGGAACTAGGGTTTTATGACCTCTTTAGGTTTAGATCATTGGATTGGTTATTATCATTTAAGTAGAAACCAAAAGGACATATACTTGGGCTATGTACATACATGAAACAAATGAATATGGTTGAACATGGATCACAAGTGTAAGTTCACATGCATGCATGACTTATAAGTAGACGCACATGTACATGAATACAAAGAAAAACCAACTAAGGTTTCATGAATTATATAAGAAATCCATGAGTATAGAGATGAGAGGCTATGCTATTTTCATTAAAGTAGAAACAAAAAGGCCATATATCCCTAGGCTACACTTACAAATTGAAAACCGATTAGGGTTTCATGTACTACAAATTGCATGCTATAACTAGGGTTGACAAGTTATGAGATGGAACTAGGGTTTTATGACCTCTTTAGGTTTAGATCATTAGATTGGTTAGGACCATTTAAGTAGAAACCAAAAGGAGATATACCTAGGAAATGTACTAACATGAAACAAATGAATCGGGTTGAACATGGATCACAAGTGGAAGTTCACATGCATGCATGACTTAGATGTAGAAACACATGTACATGAATAAAAAGCAAAACCAACTAAGGTTTCATGAATTATATAAGAAATCCATGAGTATAGAGATGAGAGGCTATGCTATTTTCATTAAATTAGAAACCAAAAGGTCATATATCCCTAGGCTACACTTACAAATTGAAAACCAACTAGGGTTTCTTGAACTACAAATTTCATGCTATAACTAGGGTTGACAAATTATGAGATGGAAATAGGGTTTTATGACCTCTTTAGGTTTAGATCATTAGATTGGTTAGTATCATTTAAGTAGAAACCAAAATGACATATACCTAGGCTATTCACATACATGAAACAATATTAATAGGGTTTGACAAGGATCACAAGTGGAAGTTCACATGCATGCATGAGTTAGAAGTAGAAATACATCGACATGAATAACAAGAAAAACCAACTAAGGTTTCATGACTTATACAAAATCCATGAGTATAGAGATGAGAGGCTATGTTATTTTCATTAAAGTATAAACCAAAAGGCCATATACCAGGGCTATTTACATACATGAAACAAAATTAATAGCGTTGAACATGGATCACAAGTGGAAGCTCACGTGCATGCATGTCTTAGAAGTAGAAACACATGTACATGAATAACAAGAAAAACCAACTAAGGTTTCATGAATTATAAGAAATCCATGAGTATAGAGATGAGAGTGTTTGTTATTTTCATTAAAGTAGAAACAAAAAATCCATATAGCCCTCGTCTACACCTACAAATTAAAAACCAACTAGGGTTTCATGTATTACAAATTGCATTCTATAACTAGGGTTGACAAGTTATGAGATGGAACTAGGGTTTTATGACCTCTTTAGGTTTAGACCATTAGATTGGTTAGTATCATTTAATTATAAACCAAAATTCCATATACCTAGGCTATGCACACACATGAAACAAAATGAATAGGGTTGAGCATGGATCACAAGTGGAAGTCACATGCATGCATGAATTAGAAGTAAAAACACATATACACAAATAAAAAGCATTAAAAATTAAGGTTTCATGAATTATAATAAATCCATGAGTATATATATGAGCGTCTATGTTATTTTCATTAAAGTAGAAACCAAAATGCCATATAGCCCTAGGCTGCACTTAGAAATTCAAAAACAACTAGGGTTTCTTGAACTACGGATTGCATGTTATAACTAGGGTTGACAAGTTATGAGATGAAACTAGGGTTTTATGACCTCTTTAGGTTTAGATAAATAGATTAGTTAGTATCATTTAAGTAGAAACCAAAAGTCCATATACCTAGGATATGTGCATACATAAAACAAAATGAATAGGGTTGAACATGGATCACAAGTGGAAGTTCACATGCATGGATGGCTTAGAAGTAGAAACACATGTACATGAATAACAAGCAAAACCAACTAAGGTTTCATAAATTATATAAGAAATCCATGAGTATAGATATGAGAGGATATGTTATTTTCATTCAAGTAGAAACCAAAAGGCCATATATCCATAGGTTACACTTACAAATTGAAAACCAACTAAGGTTTCTTGAACTACAAATTACGTGTTATAACTAGGGCTTACAAGTTATGACATGGAACTAGGGTTGCATGACCTTTTTAGGTTTAGATAATTATATTGGTTAGTGTGNAAAGGCCATATACCTAGGCTATGCACATACATGAAACAAAATGAATAGGGTTGAACATGGATCACAAGTGGAAGTTCACATGCATGCATGACTTAGAAGAGGAAACACATGTACATGAATAACAAGAAAAACCAACTAAGGTTTAATGAATTATAAGAAATACATGAGTATAGAGATAAGAGGATATGTTATTTTCATTAAAGTATAAACCAGAAGGCCATATAGCCCTAGGCTATACTTACAAATTGAAAACCAAGTAGGGTTTCTTGAACTACAAATTCCATGCTATAAGTATCATTATGACCTCTTTAGGCTTAGATCATTAGATTGGTTAGTATCATTTAAGTAGAAGAAAAAATGCCATATACCTAGGCTATGCATATACATGAAACAAAACGAATAGGGAAAAATTAAAGATACTTATGTGAACAATTGAATCCCATTGTCAATTGAAATCATCAATATAGGGTTCAGATTTGTATGTGTTTTGTAGGAAGTTTCAAGCACCAATGTATGATATTCGATGGAGTAATGATTTAACCTTTATGTCCAATCAATGCACCTTCATAATAAGAAATAATCATTTAAAAAAAATTCAGATTTTGTTTAAATACCAACTGTAAATAAATTATTTAAACTCAGAATTTGTAGTTTGAGGTAGAGATGGTAGGGTGAGGTTCTAGGGTAGTCTAGGATGGTTTATGATGTGAGATGAGAGGTTAATGATAAGGTTTAGGTAGCTGATTTATGATGTATTATTTTCAACTAGCAAGAATTTAGGTAGTGTATGGTTAGGTTAGTGTATCGTATGGTTATGATGTTATGATGTTAGTGTATGGTATGGTATGGTATGGTATAATGTTAGGATGTCAGTGGTATGGCTATGATGTTATGATGTTATGATGTTAGTGTATGGAATTTAGGTAGTGTATGGTATGGTTATGCTATTAAAAAGTTGATGATATCCCTACATGGGTTGTTAATTGAACTATGATCTTGGTATTTCAATAAGGATGGATTTCTAAAGTTATATATCTTTCTGATTTTCATAGATACAATTCATTTGTCTTGGTTTTGTATGAATTTTTTATTATATTTATAGGATGTCCTGAACAACTTATGATGTGGTGTCTAGTGATTCTTTGCCATGGTGTTGATCTAGTTATTATCTCCCATGGATTACTTTAATAGTTACTTGACCTTATTTGGATGAGTGATACACCATTCCTTGAAGTATTGGAGATATCCAAATAGTTAGTAGGATATGTCATGATAGTGTCTATAATATCATAATATCACATTGGTGAACCACACATTAGCATTTTAATTAAACACATACTTAATGAAAGACATAAGTAAACATATCTGAAAGGAATATAATAAATAGCATGTTCCAAAATCAAGTCAACCATATATATATAAATTTGAACCTTGCTTTATATTATATGTGTTAGAAAACAGGACCGCAAAGCAATAACACATATAAAGTTAAATCATTAAACAAGATGCAAAACACATTAAACACATTATAGAAAGACACGTATATAATGTGGTTCACCCAAAAGATGGGATACATCCACAAAGAAATTTCCATTCCTTTTATTACAGTCCATAATGATGAAGGGATACAACCTACAGCAAAACCAATGCACTTCCTCTTCACGCTCTCACAGTCTCTCCCACACAATCACATAGATTGTTTACAATACAAAATAATACCTTACACAGTCGTGTTACAATGCTTTCTTTTATAGGGGAAATACCATGGAAAAATACTACGGTTAATCCAATACCATGGGTCCACAAAACTGTTGGCCAAGGCAGGGGGAATGAGTGTATAGTACACCGGGTACAAACACAACTACAAAATATCTTTGGATCTGGAATATCAGGCTCCACAACCAACAATCTCCCACTTGGAGATTGATCACAGCAACTACATCACTACTGCACTTGCTGGACTATGCTATGGACCTTGGACTTGGAAAATTTCTTATTTTCACCTTCATGCTTGAAGGCCAATAGAAACTGAGCAGGAACTCAGTTTCTCTTTGGTTACTCCTTTTTTCAACATGTCTGCAGGATTCTGGCTAGTATGTATATTTTCCAGTTTTAACAATTCTTCATCTAGAACAGATCTTATGAAGTGGTACTTGAGCTGTAATGTTTAGTCTTTGAATGAAAGGCTAAGTTCTTTGCAAGATGAATGACACTCTCGCTATCATTCTACAACCTACACTTCTCCTACTTCTTACCCAATTCTTCCATGAACCTCTGCAACCAAATCATCTTCTTACTAGCCTCGGTAGCAGGAAATAATGTTAGACAATGTTAAGACTTAGAACATTTATTTAATACTAAACCCTAAAACACTTTTATACTCTGAGCCCAATAAATATTTACTAATATAATTCTCTAAATAATATTACACAATGTTAAGCCTTATAACATTTATTTAATACTGAGGGCTAAAGCATAAATGCTTATTAATATAATTCTCAAGTTTCATATAACACAAATAAAAATTCATGAAAATATTAAATTACCCAATGTCATACAATTGTAAAATTTAAATGAATCAAATGAGGGTCGAAATTTTTAAATTAATCAAATCAGTGTCGGAATAACTAAAAACCACCAGATCCTTGATCCCATAGCTATAACTTAGGAAGTCTTACATTCTGTTAAAACTAGAAAAAGAAGTGCTCTCATCCTGAAGTTGGACTTGTCAAAAGCATTTGATAGGGTTAATTGGACCTTTGTCTGTCTCATTCTTTTACAAATTGGAGTTCCTTTGGTTGGGGTGTACTGGATATTGGGCTGTATCTCTTCAGCTAATTTTACAATCCTAGTTAATGGTTCTCCTTCTTCCTTTTTTTCGGCCTCTCATGGCATCAGACAAGGCTGTCATTTGTCTCCTCTGTTGTTTATCCTGGTTATAGAAGGCCTCAGGCTTTTGATCGAAGAGGCAAAAGGATTGGTAAGATTAAAGGAATTAAAATCTCGGCTCGTTTCTTCCTCACGCACTTACTGTTTGTGGATGACGTGATTTTATTTGGTTTTGGTTCTCTTGAGGAATGGAGGGATTTCAAAGACATCCTCGATACCTTTTGTTAGGCCTCAGGTATGAGTATAAATTTAAATAAATCCAGCTTCCTTCACAGTGATTTGGATGAGGATCTTCTTTGAAGAATCAATATTCACCTTCCTTTCAGATTTGATTCTCTTAACAGAGGTTTTGATTATCTTGGTTACTACCTAAAGCCTTCAGGTTATCAAATTAAGGATTGGTACTAGCTAGTCTCTAAATTTGAAAAGAGGATTACTCATTGGACTAACCGATTGCTGTCTATTGGTGGTCGTCTTGTTCTCATTCGATCAGTTCTATCGAGTATTCCTTTTTACCGATTGTCCCTTTTTCCGATTCCAGCCACTATCCTTGACAAGCTCAGAAAAATGATTTTTTCATTTCTTTGGGGCTTTTCTGCAAATAAAAAAAAATGCCATCTTGCTGACTGGAAATTACTGGCTCGTCCCATTTCTCTAGGTGACTCGGGGATAAAACACTTGCCCAGTTTCAGTCTTTCTTTGAGGATGAAAAGTTTTTGGCAGGCACTTAATAGTAACGGCATTTGGCACAAGCTCATATATGTTAAATACTTGAAAAACAGGCTTGTTCATACTTGGCTGAGGGAAAAAAGATTTGCTGTTGGAATCATCTTGATCATATGGAGAGGTTTCAATGCTACTTTACCGTGGATTGGTAAAGGGATGATTTGGCATGTTGGTAATGGTTCGGCTATTCGATTAGGTGCGGATCCTTTGGTGGGATTCGGTTCCTCTTTCATTCTCCCTACTAATATGAGGGAGTACTTGGAAGATTATGGAATTGTTACACTAGCTCAAGCCAAAAATCTTACTCCCTTTGCTTCAGGATATTGGTTCATGGTAGAGGAGCTCGACCTATGTGGTGAGTGGAAATTACTTTGGGATAAGTATATCCGGGGGCTGGATTATGGCAGAATAAAACTTTCAGACGAACTTGATAGCCTTCTTTGGTCTCATAGTAGCTATGTTGGCTCCTTAACGGCTGCTAAAGGATATGATTGAATCTCTTTCAATTGTATTGATCCTCAAGATCCTTCGTTGGAGTTCCTGTGGACTCAACGTATTCCTCTGAAAATTGCATGTTTTACTTGGCTTTTGGCTAGATGTTGTATATTAACTTGGGATCAGCTATAGAATAAAGGTTTTCAGGGGTCGGGTAGATGCGTTATGTGTGAAAGGAACGTGGAGGATATTTCTCATATCTTTTTAACTTGCCCTTACAGTATGTGTATTCTTGCATACTTTGCTGCAAAATTTGGGTTTTCCATCCCTCCCCACGATTCTGTCTCCTCCTTTCTGATTCAGTGGTTTAGCTCCTCATTTCGCCTTCCTACATATATATTTTTGCCTATATTTATTTTCTGGAGTATTTGGCTTCTTCGAAATAATTGCATATTTGAAAATAGAAAACCTGCCTTCCCTTCTCTGATTTCCAGAATTGAAGGTTTTTTAAATTCTCATCCAGCTCCTTTAAAAACTCAGAAAGTTCGAGATATTGGTCCTAAACCAGTGTTGGCATTTCCTTGTGGCTTTTTCGATGGGGCGGCAACAAAGAATATTGGTGGCTCTGGGTTTGTGATCTTTTTAAATGAGCAACATTATTTCAGTTTTTTCATTGGATGTGGTCAAAGCACAAAGACAAGAGAAGAATTATTGGCTCTATGGGTAGTTCTTAAAGTTAGTCAGATGATGGGTCTTCCAATTCATTTGATTTTTGGAGATTCATTGCTTATTATTTCTTGGCTCAACCGATTTGCGGCACTTGATGTTCCTGCTCTGATGCATTGGTGTAAGGATATTAGAAATATGCTTCAATTGGCCCCTCAGTGATTTTCAAGCACATTTTCCATGAGCATAACTCGCTGGCAAATGGACTCTCAAAACAGGCCATGAAATTGGATATGGGTCATGGATTATTCTCTGAAAATCTCGATGGTATGGTCATTAATGATGGCCATTTCGTTCTATTTTAGTTGATGGTCTCTTGTTTCACAGTACTTGACTTTTAGCATATGTTTGATCATTCTTTATGTGTTTTGTTTTGAGTCCTCTCTGCTAGTAAGTTTTGCTCAGGATTATCTGATTGACGATCACCTTCGATTCATACTCAACATATTCTGACCTGATATTTCAGGGATGATGAGAAAAGTCTGCAATGATCAGACCTTTTTACTTTTTCTGGAGGGTGTGGATGGTATGTTAATCTAATGTCTATGTGTTGCTTTGTGTGGCTGAAGTTTGCTCAGTTACAAAGATGCTCTGTAAATGATGTCTTTTGATTCTCTTGAATAACAAAGGCCGATATTGAAAAAAAACTAATATTCTCAAACGTTTGACATTTTGTCACTATTTAGATGGATTGTTAGCCATATTGTGACGTACCTGTCAAGTTCGCTATCAGCCAATTTACCGGTCAAATTAACTAGGCCGCAACGAATTTTGAAGCAAAGTTTTAAAAATAGCACTGATTCGAACGTTTATGAATTTCTTTATGATCTTATATCATTTATATTAGTTTCCATTTACTACCGTTTTGGGCATGATTAATGACTGCTGAACATTATTCACGTGATGTTATGATTAAGTTCATCTTCTATGTATATATAAACAAAAAAAATTATTTTTAAGGATTTTTACATATAACCAATTTAATATAAGTTTAATGTTGTTTTTCAGTTTCGAATTTTAATTTTAATATAATACAAGTTTAATATTGTTTTTCGTTTTTGAAATTCAATGCTGTTTTTCGTTTCGAACTGGATTAGATCGTTCAAAATTTTATTAGAGTTACATATCAATAAAAAAAATTAGAATTCTTTAGATCTTTGGACCATATGAAGGAAAAATTCTCCATGAATACTCTGTTCTGTTTAGTGTTTCACGACAAGCTATCTGCGATATTATAAGTCTGGTTTTAAACGTCCATGGAACGCATTATTTTATTTAGAGTTTACATATACGTGGTTAATCTCTTTTTTTTATATGTATTAAAAGGGTTGGGAGAACATATTAAAACTCCCGAAACACATTCTTTTATTTTATCGTTCACACGATCCTTTTTTATATGTAACGATCCTTTTTTTTATGTGTATTAAAACGCTGGGAGAACACATTTATTGAATAATATCACAAGTCTCTTCTCAAAGTATGTGAAGGGTTTATATGTATGCGATTAGTAGGATAATGGATAAATTTGTGAACCTTAAGAGTGCAGCCAAACTATGTCATAAAATTAATTTATGTGGTGACTATATTAGTAATTGCAATAATAAATAGATAGGTTGTTGTTGGAGTGTGAAATATTTGAAAGACAAATTAAAATTCAATAGTTATTTTAGGAAAAAAACCCAAAAAAACTCATGGAGTAAAGTTTTCCTATATCGTAGAGATGGTGTTTTACCCTAAGTAACTATTACCATCAAAAATCAACTACCAATTTTAGAGGGAAGGCCAAGGAAGGGTTAACTTTAAAAATCCCGTCGAGTCTAACACAAATAAGCATTTGAATTTTAAATGTAGACAAAGTTAGCTATGCACTAAACGTAGTTAGCATTTTTATAGCACTTCTGTGATATAAGTTGGAAAAAACACTTTCTAAAGAGAGTATTTCAATGAAATGCCCTAGTCTTTTTGAATTGTTAATCCTCAAGGAATGGTAAAAGGAAATCAACAAATTTATTCACAGTTTCGATTTTGTTGGATATTTTCCCAACAATTTAGAAAGAAATTAGCTCAAGCTTCCTAGGTTTTCCAATGCTTTCTCTCGTGTTTTCCCAACAAAGATGAAGCAAATTCTGCATACTTGTGAAGAGTATATCAAGATGTAGTAAAAAATTTCCATTCAGAGGAATATTATCTTGATCTTCATGTGCTCCAAATTCATAATATTCTCAACGAAACATAAATATGTTATAACCATGTATTCCAAAACAATTTTAACATGATTGACAAAATATTAGGGACAAGAGATTTCTCTCTCTTAAGAAATGAATGAAGCTTTAAATGGTTTCTAATTTCCATAAAACAAGTGAACAATGAGCTAGGTGTTTTGTTGTTATGTGACACTCTGGGAACTCCTCAATCTTCCTTGCACAATGCTTGAAACCCTTGCTCATCTATGAAACTTGACATATAGAAACACAATATTGAAACAATGCATATGTAGCATAATTGACCAATATATACATTATCCTTCCTCATATTAAATACAAATTAACCAGTTGTCAATTATGCATGGTGGAGCCTCATTCGCGCCCTCCGATGCGAACAAGATCATCCTAGCATTGTCTATTTATTTACTTTAGCCTGAAGGTTCATGGCGCAAAGAAACACCATCTATACATGCTTGAGGCATTGGATCTTGGCTTTCTTATTAAGGTGGATTGAACAAAAATTCTTGTGGGATTAGGATTTTACTTGCCCATTGCGTTGATTATCATTTCAAACATTAATTTCAAATTTTGTATCATGTGAAGTGGCTTAGAATAATCACTCCCCCATTTTTCCATCGTTTCTATTTTTCTAATTTTGATGTCAAGTCCGCATAATGATCGACAATGGTATTTTTATTTCGAGGGAACTAAGAAGAAGATATCGATTCAACATTTTTTTTAGAAGAGGGGATCTATTTAATTTCCTAGCAAATTGATTACTTTGAGTTAAATGCTATTGTTTGAATAGAAATTTTTGTAATAAAATTTATAAAGTAATTGTGATATTTCTTAAGCCAAACGAGTGGGAACACATACACTTGGTTTAATAGTTCAAAATGGAGTAGAAGAAACCATGTGGTGTTTGATTAAAAAAATTGCAACAAAATTTATGAAATAATTGAGTTGTTTCTTAAGCCAAACAAGCACAGACACTGATGCAATTGATTTCATGACAAATACCCATAAATCACATTTAAAAATTCACCCACTCTAATAAATATGTAGTTTAATGAAAACAAAGGGGAATTTTCAAGGCAAATTTTATACCTTTCCATAAATTTGTCCCATTCAAATATCAAGTGGTTGAAATTGTATTTTTACACAGATCAAAATATTTATAAATAGTGTGTATCCATTTGATAAATCCATGTTTGAGCCATCCATTACTATCCCTAAGGTAATCATTATCCATTATTATCATTAAGTTCTGCAATTTAATTTGGATTATAGAAATTGAAGCTTTATTCTCAGACTAATGGATGGCATATGATTTGTAAAGTGTTTGAGAAATATATTGTATGTATCACATTCCATAGGATGGAAAGTATATATGCATGTAAACATGACACTTTAAATTTTTCATTCAAAACATGTGTCATCTACTGAGTCACATAAGTTTTGTATTCTTGTACAATGGGTTGGAGCTCACAATAACACTAAAAAGGGATCCTTCAATCTAATGTATACCCACATGTAAACTTAACAATTGTAAATGTATTACCAGTCTTAAAATATATTTTGATAAAACAAGATTGAGAAATTACAAAACTAAATCAAGATTATAAGAAATATCAAAATGTGCCACATAGACATAGCTGGGAAGGGATTTGGTTGGGTTTTCTTCATTAGATGTGCTCACTTGTAAAGTATATACGTGAAACATAAAACACAATGTATTGTTTTCATTATGTTTGCAACATTGAATATTAGGTAAGTTTAAGTTGGAAATTGTAAATGTTAATAGTTATATAAAGTTTTAGAAAATGACATGAGAGACCATGCATACACCTATATAATGAGCCTTATGGCAATGTACTTGTATTTGCATGAGGACAATGTTCAACTATTTCAAAGAGGTAAAAGGATGAGTAGTAAATTTTTTGGACTACTACAAAACAATTGAGTGATAATTTGTGACTATTATGAAATCTAAGATTTGATGAAGAAGGACAATAACACCATGATCTACAGTTGTAGTTCCCATAAAAAGACCTTCCAACTTATAATGTTTTGAAGAGATAAGAAAAATATAGTGTTTTATTGTAAAACTATAAATTTAAATGTAAAAAGAAATATAATTTGAAAATATTTCTACTTACTTCATTTGTCAAAACCCCAAATTTTCCAAAAAATTAAAAAAATTTCAATACAGCTAAATAACAAAAGCAGTCAACTAAATGTTTAATTAGTTGTGTGTTACGGAAATCATTATCTGATTTACCTGTTGCATTAAGTGTATTTTATTGGACAGTTATTTTCAGTTTACTGACTTGTTTTCTTTTTGCGACCACAAGGTGGGACTGTCATGAAATTCTAGGCTTACTTAGCTTTCGAGCTAATGCAGAAAGTTTTCCTGTTCTTACAGACTACAGGTAAGAGGTTTGGGTGCTGCTTGTCAAAATTCTAAAGTATTTAAATACAAGTTCGTCGCAAAATAAAAGATCAGTAAAGAAAATAAATGCTAATCAATTTCCAAGGTTTATCAAGGTAAAATCATTAAACTATTTTCCTTTTTAGGACTCTTAAGGGATGTGAAAACAGTTCTCAGCAGTAATGGTTGTAACTGTCTTCTTTCTGGTAGACGTAAATTTGTAGTTCTTTAAAGCTTTACTGAATTGTTCGATATCTATTATAGTCGCCAAGTGTAAAAAATGCCTTAAATATTTCTTTACAAGCAGAGTAAGAATGGCAGAGTTATAAAATCAATGGTTTAATTTTCAAAGGTGCACAATACATTTACATCATGGTGGATTTGGTTACTGTATGTGATAAGTACATAATGTAATTTGATAGGGGTTTACGTATTACTGTTTCCATTTTCAAACTTTGAAGTTTAATGGGTTCACATTTTTATTTCAAGCTACTCTTTGAAAAGGATATACTAGTGTTGATGCATAAAGTTTTATTTATACAACAACTGCTCCAAACCATAACCTAAGCTTATATTTCATAAGAAAGGTAGTTTAGTGTAAACAGATTTTATACCATCACTTTCATAGAGAAAAAGGGGCATGTCCTTAATGGACTATAATCCTGAAGGAAATGCATATCATGATAGTTTCATGGCTTAAATTTTATCATGTTACATATTATGGGTTTAAGAACAATTTATTTTAAGCAATACACTATCCAAAATAAACGTTGTTACTTTCTTTTGTATTTATTGCCAAACTATACCATTTTAATAAAAACACAACAAGGCCAAAGAGGTTAACATTAATGATAGGTTATTTGCTATAGTTTGATTTGATAAATCTCTTGATATCAACCAATAGTATACCTTTATAATAAGGTTTTAGACGTTGGTGGAACAAACACTTGTTGTAAGCAATATTCTTTCTTAAATAATAAATGTTATAAATTCCTTTTTAAAACAAACAAAGTTACAAAAATTTATGTAAATATTTGATGAAAGAAATAATAACAAAGCCTAGATAGAAAAATCATGACAAGGTCCACGCCATGATATAAATAAGTTTAAACTTGACTCGAGTTTGTACAATCCATAATTTATATGGTAAAGGGTCGTAACCCTTCCCACAACCTTGATGATTGTTAAGGTGATGAGTTTATAATGACAATAGTCTTATGTTCCCATGCATCATTTACATGGATCAGGGGTAAAGTGGAACCTTCGAATATCATTGAGTAGGAAAATGATAATACTTGTGGAGAGGAGATCTCCAGAACTACACACTCAAACCCATAGCTTGCCAATTATTTAACTGGGTAACATGGCGTCGTTGTGGCCAAGTGCTGCATGGATAAAAAGGAATCTCCTTCGAACCCTAATCTTATTACCCTTACTGTGGTTCTCGGCCTCCTGCCGCCTGCAATGATGCTGGTGCACCCTTGTCACACCGCTCCTCTGAAATATTTTCTCCCAGCTCGTTATCTTTGTCTCTCGTCCATTGAGAGCTTACTCTGAAACTCACAAAGAAGAGTTGTTGAACCCTTGAGTCTGTTGGCAAAGAGTTGGGTTAGTTTTCTCCGGGTTTAACCTTCCCTACTCGCTCAGTTCAGCGTTTTAGTAGTCTGCAAGGCCCTTATTTCTTCTTGGAAACAAAAGTGGGAGGCGTGGCCTCATGACTTGAAGTCTGCTGGTTTAAGGGTTTGCAGTAAAGTAGGTCTTCCTGCTAGGAACGACTGCGGCACAAGAATTTATGCTCGCTTGGCTGCGGCTTTCACTCTTTGTCGTGGTTGTCTGATGCTGTTAATGATCCCTTCCATCTTCCAGTCGTTGAAAGTTCGGCTCCTCCTCGTGTTAGTGGTAACGCTCCTGCTCATGGGAGGCTATGTTTTTGTAAAGCCTTGAGGTAAGGAAACTATCAATATTTTTAATTATTCCTGCAATGTTATTTATACATTTGATTATTTTTCTTTTGAATTATGATATTAACACTGTCATTCCTCTTCTTCTCACATGTATTGGCTTGACTCCCTCTGTGCTATTCGTACGAGGCTGCGGCAGCAGTTGCTAGTCACGGGTAAGCCTGGTTTTACCATGGCATTTCCTCCTTGTTTGGACCCTTTGGGATGTTTGTGGGTTGATGCGTCATGGCCTGCAACCCTTGCGGTTTTGGTTATCCTGTTACTTAGTTTGTTATTTTTAAAGGAGGATGAGGCCCTTGCGTTAAGTGGGGTGCTCTGGCTTCGTCTGTGACTGAATATGTTAGTTTTTAATTCTATTACTATGTATATAATAGAAAATGTGAAAGGTGGAAGGCTATGAAAGCCTCGCTCTGTGTAGATTTTGTTTACAGCTATGAGTTAAACTCCAGTTGTTAACTATGTTGTATTTTTGGCATTAATAGGGTTTTACCCTAACTTGACAGTATTTAATAATATTTACACCTTCTGTATTTATCTTTAAATTATAATGTGTTATTGTAATTTTTTTAAATGTTAAATGTGAAGTAATTGGTTAAGCTCAATAAGTTGAGCATGATAATACCCTGATGGTTATTCTCTGTATGTTAATGTAATAGATTTTTACCTTGTAATTTTATTTAATCTTCAAGTATACTAGGATTACTGTGCAAGGTTTTTATAATGACTTATTTTATTACAAAGAATTATAAAAGGTTATTATATAATTTATTTTTAACCTTCAGAGGTATAAAGACTCCATGTTTTTACTGAATTATTTATGTATATTCTAGATACAGCTTTGAGTACAGAGATTATATTTGCTTGCTGTGTATTATAATGGAATAAAACACTGCTTATCTTCATATTATACTGTTCATATAAGAATATGTTTATTACCCTTATTCTTTGTTTATTTATAATCATAAAATAAATTAGTATTTTATTACTGAGTTATTACACTTACTGTACTATATATTTTACAGAAGTACTTTATGTATTCTATATTGTCTTGATTATATTACAATGTTAATAATTATAAATTAAAAGAATAAGAACTAACTCTGATTTGTATTTGTTAACATCTTAAAAGAATAGGTTAATAGTTGTAAATTTTTATTTAAACTTGTCTAGATAGAACAAAATGGATGAATATATTACATTCCTATCCATAAGTAAAATTGGTTACCAACTAAATTATCTGTAGAAGTAAATCAAAATTCTAGCTATTCTTTCTTTCGATTTGATTTATTATAGATGCAATAGTTAATAACATAAACTGGAATGAAGTAAACTATAGAGTAGTAAAGGATCTCTATTATCTTAACCCTACTCTAGTTTAACTATTTTACTCTTTTCTTAAACTCAAATAAGCAATAAGATTTCTGAAGGTAAATATTGTATTCAGAACTGTTTTATCTACCCACACAGGTTACTATCAGTAAATAGTATAGATTCTTTCTCTGTATCTAGTAAACTAACAATCTCTGTCCAGGTTTAACACTACTCCTGGTAAAAAGATATTTCTTCTAATAACAAAAAATAAAAGAAAATAATCTTTAGTTCCATTAACCCTCTATTCTATATTTTCATCATACTATCTTTATTTATAATTTCACCCCTGTGCTGGAGTACGGTCTGGATCACTCCAGATGAGGAAAAACACAGGTGGAGTTTTATTTCTCATCAAAGTATTATGTTTCTAAACAAACTAAGAACAACTTAATTACTAAACCATCTAAATCATAACATTCAATCATACACAGATATTAAAACAAAGATGATTAGATGGCGGAACCTGTTCTTGAGCTTGGACAACAACAAAAATGGGAGGTCATTCCTCCCTACCAACTCTTGGAGAGCTCTCAAAAATCGACTCCTCAGGACCCCTGAGCTTGCTCTCGTCTCCCTAGATGGAACTAGGTGCAGCAATAATCAAGTACCAGTCTTCAGACTCAATACAAACCCTGAACTTATCAGTAAGTTCTCTCAGCTAGCAATTTGTATCAGACCAAGTTACTGTAGATTATCTCCCAAACACTTTCCTTACATTTTTCCCTTTTCCCCAATGAATTCCTTGAAGAGCATTCCTCCTGAATGATTCTTCTCCTGGAAAATATCTGAGCAACCCCAGCTCTATTCATTGGGTACTTTTAAAAGATTGCCTAGGTATTTTTGGGTTAGTTGTCATTTATTGAGCCACCTGCTCTGATCCCACTTTCTTGGGGGATCATGACCCCAAATGTAGGGAAGTTTCCACCTGCAACATAGGAAGTGTTTGAGGATGCTGCCACTTGTCTTTTTCCCTCCACCTAGTTCCTTCAACCAGTTTGACCAGTAACACTCTTATTAACAGCTCTCCCATGCTGTTGTCTCTACTTTTTATTTATTAATAATAAAATATTTAGAATTACGTTCCACTTCTTTTGACTCTCCTCAGTCATCAGTTCCTACTTAGCATTAAATTTAACATAATGTCTTAGGAAATCAAATTAAAACAATTGACATTATTTTACAAAATTGGGGTATGTGACATCATTTGTGTCAAATAGGTTGTCTTTTTTATATATTACCATACAACATACAAAAATATAGAATAATATCTACCTGTCACATATAATTAAAATAAAATTTTGAATTCAATTATTTTGTTTCCTAACAACATCCATTGTATCGTACTATATTTATATTTATCCTAAAGTCAAACAAATTTTGGTTGTATCTAAACGATGTTTTTTATAAATAGTAATTTAAAATTTCAATTTTGTTATTTTTTCTTTTACAAAAAGAATAAATTAAGGTCAAATAACATATAAAATTTTTAAGTTTGACAATGTATTATCATATGATTTTTTAATGGACCTTTTTGCTGAAAATTACTTTAACTATTATTTTTATTAGTTTTGAGAGAAAGTAAAAAATAAAACATTTGTAATGAATTATTATTTATTAATAAAAGATACTAAAGAGGATCGGAAGTGGAAATAGTTGTTGAAGAGTGTTTACTGACCCACAAGAGGAAAAGGAAAGTGGTTGAATCAATTGAGTGAGAACTCAGGATGTAGGAGGCATCATCCCCAAAAATGAGGTCCCAATTCCTAGTTGAGTGATAAAGAAAATGAGGCTCATAAATGACCAAGTCCTAAGAAAAATACTATATAATAGTATGTCCATAAGCAAGCAGGAGGCTAGCATTGGTGTAATACCCCCTGAATTAATAATTTATTATTATTTCTGCTGGAAAAATACTTTAAGGGATGGTGCAAGCTAATGCTGGTCACTTATGGCTCTTTCGTTGCAATGGACTTCTAGAAAAACATAAATCTGAACGTCAAAAAACAATATTAGAGGTACCTACACAACTTTTTGGAATATGGCGTAAGAATATGAAACGTGGACAATCAAATTACCTTCCAGAATATATAACTTTTATTTATGGAAGCTAAGTATAAATCCAAAAAAATGAGGTTCTTCTAAGGTTGGTATGTTATTTTTTCCCCAAAAATAATGAATATGTTTGCATTGGTCCACTCGTTTGGTATGAAAATGGTGGAATTTGTGAAAAAACTTAAATAGAGTTGTAGATAACAAGTGTGTCTAGTGCAGCGTTATTTTTCCATATTTATTTATGTTATATATTTTTTTAAATTAAGGAAGTCAGTGAGTTTCTAAAATGACAAGGTCGAGCATTGGTCCACGACATCTTGGTCTTAACATAGTCAATGAAGGATGATTGTTTTTAGGATGTAGGTCTTTTTGTCTTCTTGTGCGGGTTCTTTTCTGTTTTCTAAATAGATGAGCCAATCAAAAGTTATAGCCGAAGCAACTAGCCTACCTTTTGTGTTAGATTGACGTTAGTCCATTTAAACTTAAATAAAAACTAGAAAATAATAATATATTTAAATAGAAATTACATATTCAGAATCTACAGACAGAGTTACACAAGTGTGTGAATTTTCATTAGCAGTGGACAAGCATGGCATATGCAAAATCATGCATGAAATAGGAGAAGTGGTACAAAACATTTTTTATGTTATAAGACAATCCAAAGTACTTGGTTTGGCAACCTGAACTTAAAACCAAAATAGCCAAGTCATCCACCACGTAGGTTGGAAAAAAGGTGCCTACCAAAATTCTAAATTTAAATAATGTGTGCGTGTAGTTTAAAACGTAACGCACACGCACTAGAAGTGTGATCGCGCTTCTAAGTGCGTACACGTTAAACACGCATGCGCGCCTATGTTAAGTTAAAACTTTGTTTTGATTTTATTTTCAAGCATTTGCAATGGAATGATGATGATGAACAATGATGATGAGGAGGAGGAGGATGATGACAATGATGATGATGAGGATGATGACTATGGTGATGATTATGATGGCGATGACGATAATGATGAACAATGATGGTGATGATGAAGATGATGATTATGATGAGGATGATGATGACGATGAGGATGATCGCAATGGATATGACTATGATGACAATGATTATGATAATGATGATGACGATGATGATGTCGATGATGGCGATGATGATGATGATGACCATGACGATGATGATGACTATGATGATGATGATGATGATGATGACGACAATGACGATGACGATGATGATGACCATGACGATGATGATGACTATGATGATGATGATGATGATTATGATGACAACGACGATGACGATGATGATAATGATGATGAATATCATGAATAGTATGACGATGATTACGATGATTACGATGATGATGGCTATGATGTTGATGATAATCTTGTTGATGATGATGACAATGATGATGATGAGGATGATGACTATGATGATGAGGATGAGGATGATGATGATGATGATGATGATGATGATGATGACGGTGGTGATGATGATGATGAGAATGAGGATGATGAGGATGATGATGATGATGATGATGATGATGATGATGATGACGATGATGATTAACAATGATGGTGATGGTGATGATGAGGATGATGACAATGATGATGATGAGGATAATGACTATGATGATGATGCTGAGGATGAAAATGATGATGATGATGATGATGATGATGATAATGAAAATGATGGAGATGATGATGGTGATGATGGTGATGATGATGACGATGAGGAGGAGGAGGAATAATGATGCTGATGATGATTATGATGATAGGCTTGGTTGAAACTTTTCTTTGATTTTATTTTCAATCATTTTCAATGGAATGATGATGATGATGAACAATGATGATGAGGAGGATGAGGATGATGATGAGGATGATGAGAATGATGATGATGATGGTGATGACGATGATGATGAACAATGATGGTGATGATGATGACAAGGAGGATGAACAATGATGGTGATGATGATGAACAATGATGGAATGACGATGAAGATGAATAATGATTATGAGGAGGAGGAGGAGGATGACAATGATGATGATGAGGATGATGACTATGATGACGACGACGATGATGATGACGACGATGATGACGAAGATGACGATGATGAACAATGATGATGATGATGATGATGATGATGATGATGATCACGATGACTATGACTATGATGACAATAATTATGATGATGATGATGACGACGATGATGATTGTGATGATGATGATAAGGATGATGAAAATGATGATGATGAGGATGACGACTATGACGATGATGATAGGGATGAGGATGATGATGATGATGATGACGATGACAATGATGATGAACAATGATGGTGATGATGATGATGATGATGATGACGATGACAATGATGATGAACAATGATGGTGATGATGATGATGATGATGATCACGATGAGGATGGTGAATATGATGATGATGATGAGGAACAATGATGATGACGATGATGCTGATGAAGATGATGATGATATATTTAGTTGAAACTTTGCTTTGATTTTATTTTCAAGAATTTACAATGGAACGATGATGAGGAGGAGGAGGATGATGACAATGATGATGACGAGGATGATGACTATGATGATGATGATGATGATGATGATGATGATGATGATGATGGCGATGACAATGATGATGAACAATGATGGTGGTGATGATGATGATCACAATGACTATGACTATGATGACGATGATTATGATGATGATGATGATTACAATGATGAGGATGATGATGTTGATGATGAGGATGATGATGATGATGACCATGATGATGATGAACAATGATGATGACGATGATGATGAATATGATGATGATGATGATGACCATGATGATGATGAACAATGATGATGACGATGATGATGATGATGATGATGATGATGATGATGACGATGACGATGACAATGATGATGATGACGATGATGATAATGATGATGATCACGAATAGTATGACTATGATGACGATGATTATGATGACGATTATGATGATGAGGATGATTGTGACTATGATGGTGACAATAATGATGATGATGATGACGATGACACTGATGATGACTATGATGATGATGATGATGGGGATGAGGATGATGATGATGATGAAGATGAGGTGGATGATGACTATGATGATGAGGATGATGATGAGAATGAGGATGATGACGATGATGATGGAGATGACGATGATGATGAACAATTATGGTGATGATGATGATGAGGATCATTAAAATGATGATGATGAGGATGATAATGATGATGATGATGGTGGTGGTGGTGGTGGTGATGATGAAGATGACGATGATGATGAAGATCATTAAAATGATGATGATGAGGATGATAATGATGATGATGATAATGATGATGACGACGACGATGGTGGTGATGATGAGGAACAATGATGATGATGATGATGACGATGCTAGGATTAGTTGAAACTTTCCTTTGATTTTATTTTGAAGCATTTTCAATGGAATGATGATGATGGTGTCCATGACGATGATGATGAAAAATGATGATGATAATGAGGAGGAGGATGGCTATGATGATGTTGATGATGCAAATATTGTGATAATGATGATGAACAATGATGGTGATGATGATGATGATGATGATGATGTTGGGGAACAATGATGATGATGATGGAGATAGGTTTATTTGAGACTTTGCTTTGATTTTATTTTTAAGCATTTTCGATGGAATGTTGATGATGAACATGACTATGATTATGAAGATGATGACAATGGAATGATGATGATGATGAACAATGATTATGAGGAGGAGGGGGATGACAATGATGATGATGAGGATGATGATTATGATGATGATGAGGATGATAATGATGATGATGATGATGACGACGATGATGATGATGGTGAGCAATGATGGTGGTGATGATGATGAGGATGATGATGATGATGATGATTATGACTATGACTATGATGGCGATGATTATGATGATGATGATAATGATTATGATGATGAGGATGATGATGGTGATGATGATGGTGATCACCATGATGATGACGATGAACAATGATGATGATGACGATGATGATGATGATGAGGATGATGATGACGATGACAACAATGATGATGACAATAATGACTATGATGATGATGATGATGATGATGATGATGATGAAGATGATGATGATGGCGATGATGATCATGATCATGAATACTATGACTATGATGACAATGATTATGATGATAATCACGATCATGAGGATGATGAGGAACAATGATGATGATGATGATGATGAGGATGAGGATGATGAAAATGGTGATGATGAGGATGATGACTATGATAATGATGATGAGGATGACTATGATGATGATGATTATGATGATGATTACAGTGATGATGACTATGATGATGATTATTATGGTGATGATGGTCAGTGTTGAAGTCCTCCCTTACCCTCCACTACCCATAGGTAAGGAGCCTAATATCTCACAATGGAACCCATGGGCCTAACAAGAAAGTAGTGGTGAATACTATATTGTAAAAAAACTCATACATGTGTGAATACCAAGACATTGTTGAAGAACGTTCATCATTAAATGGGATAAACGTAGTGAGTAAATGTTGCAAATGTTAGGAAGAAGTGTGCATGCATTAATACCTACGCGGGCTCTTATACACATGTCTGCACTCACAAATACATGTTCATGCACCTATTACTAGTTAAAAAAATAGAGATTTGGATTCCCGGGGTTGCTACCAAATTTTTGGGGTTTTCTACAACTGTTCGCGCTTTTTGTGCTCCTGAACTTTGCAATTCGGCTCACATTCAATCACCAATTGGAAACTCTTTGATATATTGGATAGAATATCACTCTTGGAATATAACAAACATATTAAGTGGTCTTGGAAGTTAGTGGATACATTAAAACTACAAGTTTTCATTGCAAGAAGAGATCATTTTGAATAGGTATGGTGAATTGTAAATAATTGTTTTCATTCACAATCTTTTAGATCATTTCATTGATTTATGTTTTATCATATGCCTACAAGAATATCTCTCTCATAGACAACAATTAATTTCACAAGAAGAATTCCCAACTTCACATTTAAACAAGTCTCATATTCTCCATACAAGATGAAGTATGCAAGGTTAACTAATTTACATTTGCACATGAATATATTTTGATTTCACACAATGATGGCATAGATGAAGTTATCTCTTGAGACTCTTCAATTTAAAAAAATACCTTTGAAGAAATCATGGCAGAGGGTCCATATTGAATAGTTCACCAAGTTGTCCATATTCTCTATACAATATGAAGTATGCAATGTAGATCAATAATCATTTGCACATGAATATATTTTGATTTCCCACAAGGATGGCATAGATGAGGTTCTCTATTGAGGCTCTTCAATTTGTATAAAAACCTTGGAAGAAATAATGGGAGAGGGTCAATATTGAATAGTTCACCAACTTTTCCATGCTCTCCTTTTCATGCTAGAACTATAATAACATTCCATTGAGCTTGATAGGGATGACTCTACCTCAATGATTTCTCCTTTTTTAGGGGGATTTGCAACCTCCTGATTGTGTAATTAGTCAATTTGTTCTCTTTAGTTAACTTGTAACTTAATGAGTGTAATTTATTCAATTTATTCCCAATACATCCTAACACAAATTTGTGTCTTCCCTCACAACTAATGTGGCATATTACGTGTAATTTCATATCATCCGAAGGTGTCAAAAATGAAGAATATTTCACTCATATTCTTGCGACTTCCAATACTTTTTGAACACAAAGGAAGTCATAATCCTATATTTGTAATGCCTGCAAACTTGACTCTCTTTACTTGACTTAAATAGAGTATAGAAATGAAACTTTAGTTTGAACATAAAGAGAAACCTTTAATCAGTGTATATGTATGAAGGCCAATAGTTACCATACTAGCATATATGTAATTTAGTTAATTGTGTTGGAATGTGCCATGTTTCTTGTATAATGGAATTAATACCTTATTTGTTTCTTCTTATGCAGGGGTATACCTCATAGTTTTGAAAAAGAAACTTTTGGAGATGGGAAACTCACATAACATAGTAAGAAAAACTAGAAGGAATATTCCCATTGAAAAGGAAAATGAGGTAAGATAAAAGGATAGGTTGGCAATGGAGAGAGTGAGACATGGTCCATACATTTCCAATGACACTGCAACCGATCCTAATAGAGTTGATGACATAACAACCTCTAGTTCAGAACTAGGAGTGAAGAGGTTGCGTCCAAAGAACCCAACTCAAATTCCAACATCAACATAGTCTCGAACCAACAATCCATCAACGATCCATGTTGAAGCTCTTGAAGGCATAGATATATTGAAAGATTCCAAGTATCAATCGTTGGACCTAGAAGCAATGATTAATTTGCAATCTCTCCAATAAGACCACAACCATGTCGAACACTCTCCAAATATGGACCAACATGTGAATGAAGCACCACAACGAAGAAGCCATTGGATTCATAGCTCATGTCCACCTTCCCTACCTCGACTATCTAGTGCAAGAAAAAAGAATCCTAGACGTATCCATGTGGATGAAAGTTGTATGTCATGATTTGAAGTTAACTTTCCCAAACGCACTATTGATTGTCAATGTAGAAAATTAATGAAGGGATATTTTGAATCCAAAGGCGATGCAGGTAACTGTCAATTATTACTATGTTTGTTAAATTCAAATTGTTTACTTGTTTAAGAAGTAGTTTGTTATAAGAGAAAATATTCAGACTCCAGGTAGAAAATATTGTTGGGATTTTGTCGGCAGGTTCCCTCGTCAATATATGAAGCTAATTGATGTTATTAAGGACTTACTACAAAAGTGTTGGAATGATCATACTAGACCTTCATCTAACCAAAGAGATGTGCTAAAGATAAGAAAAGGTTCTACTGAATGTGAACCCCACATCAAACACTTCCTTGACACAACACAGACTGAACTCTATGAGAGATTCAGGAATGAGTGACACACAATTGAACCTATGCCAAAGGTCCTTTGAATAATATAAACCATGGTATGTTTTTATATGCATTGATTGAAACACATGCTGTTGTAGATACCATGTAGAATATGAATATTTTTATGACACGTATAAACATATATTTTTTGATTTGCATACTAACCTTGAACAGGGCTACAATGTATCTGTAATACCATCAAATGCATCAAGAGATTTTATCATCAGCATCATGTGTCCAATGCATGAAGGACAAAAATACTATGGAAAATCATGTCTATATGGGAATTGTTCCAGGTGCAGTGGTTTTTCTCTTTTGAACCGTTGCATTCATGGAAGTGATGAGCATCAATTTGGCAATATGAGTGTGGAGATGCAGAGCTTCAAGTATGTACCCTATCAATCAGATAGTGTGAAGGAAAGTAAAAAGATCGCATTGGTGAAGTCACATGTGAAAATGATTATTGCATGTTTTTCCTCTTACATGTTTAGTTTCTACATATACATTCTTTAAACGTCACATTCTAATACGACGCTTGTTTTCATGGAAACAGGTATGGGTATGTATTTTTTGACAGATTTCTACAAGAAAACCAAGCAGTATGTTCAACATGTCCATGTAGCGTGATGGAAGGATGAATAGTATAGAAAATGCAGGGACAACTTTCCCATTCAGACCATATTGTAAATTGTCGATTTTGTAGAAAACTACACCCTTCAGCCACAAAATGAAATTAAGAGTCAATACTACCATTCTGACTGAGTCAGCATCATGGTACATATTACGTATAGGCATGGCCCTAAGAGCAGCATTAACAATAGGATAATACATAAGGAGACAAACTTTTACATAAGTGATGATAGATGCCATGATATGAATTATGTGCAACATTGTTTTTGAATTTTCTATGATCAGCTAAAGGAGGGAGATATACAGGTGGATCACATTGGATATTGTTAGATGGTTGTGTGGGCCAGTTCAAAAATTCTTGAGTCTTTCAATGGATGAGTATGTTACATAAGACTTAGAACGTGCCACATATATGGAACTACTTTGAGACTAGGAACGACAAAGGTGATAATGACGGGGCCGGTGCATGCATCAAGACCGCATTACGAAGGGAGGAGATGAGGTTTACCAGAAACCCCCATATCAAATATGTAGAATCCATAGTTCAATGGTGCTCTACAACAATGTCAGATCGAACTAAAGTGAAACCTACATCAACAGGGGAAGGAAGGCGAGTTAGGAATTTTTGGCATGTGGTTGACATAGATTGATCTCGTCCCTATGGTTGCGGAACAATACAAGGAACACATGGATTACATTCGGTTCAAAGCTCAAACAACCCCCTATTTGAAATATGGACGGGGAAACTTGCTTGATTTTGCAGCCCTTGTAGAAGTGGTGAATGGGATGAATGTGAATGCATGGATTGGGTTGATGATTGGGATCATGTATCATTTGCAGTAGACCCATGTGTAGTTGTTGAAACAACCCACTTAGATCAGGTTCAGTCAATGGTTTTGATAGACTATGACGATATCTCAGATCTTGTACAACCAGGACACATATATGTAGTTGTTTCCTCGAAAGACAATGAATGGGGAATGGATTATTGGTTTGCATGATGCATTCGAGGTAAGAAAAGCTTGAACAGATCATTGATTGATGATGAAGGAAATGAAATTCCTATTGGCTCGATTGTGGTTGAGAGGGAATNTTATTGGTTTGCATGATGCATTCGAGGTAAGAAAAGCTTGAACAGATCATTGATTGATGATGAAGGAAATGAAATTCCTATTGGCTCGATTGTGGTTGAGAGTGAATATCTTACACTAGATTGGAAATCAAGAAGAACTAGTGGGCATGTATTTGTGGATTAGAAACCAGGTTATGTGCTATATGACTTCACAAACTTCATTGTTGGCATGAACATCCATCTACAGACAATGTCAAACAAGAAATAAACCAAGATGCATTACTTCTTTCCTCATTCAGAGCACGAGAGATTGATGGAGGAAATTAGCAATAGAGAGGATCCATATGGCTATATTGAATGAGATTGGGTAATTGCACTTACACTCCACTTGGGAAAAACCCTAGTTTGTATAATCTATCCTGGAGGCATTCCTGGGCCATGTGGAATTGGTGGGGGAAAGGCCACCCTAGCCATAATCCCGTGCTATGATCCCAACGAAACCGATGCTTCGTCCATCAAATCCCCAGCCAGTGTTCTATGCTAAGTTGTAGTAGGGCTGCAAAACCCATTCACGGATGCTTGGGCCAATTCAAGGTCGGGATCCAAAAACCAATTCGGGCAGAAATTTCCAAATTCGTTGGCTCCTACAGGTGTGTTTGGTCATGATCACCATGGGCATGCCACCCCCGGTCTCCTAGCACAGGGTTTTGCAGTGTCATTTCACCATTTCCATGGTGCATGGACCCAATTGGGGTGAAACCCTAGTTTTCAAAATATGTCCTAGAGGGATTCCTGGGTCGTTTAGAGTTGGGTGGGAGGACACCCTATCCATAATCCCATTCCACGATCCCAATGGAACTGACAGTTCATCTATTAGATCCTCAGTCAATGCTCTATGGTGAGTTGCAGTAGGCATGCAAAATGCATTCACGCATGCCTGGCATATTCAAGGTTGGGGTCCAAAAACCAAATCAAGCGATGATTTTTTTTTTTTTCGGCTCCTATAGGTGTTTTTGGGAATGGAATCCATGGGAAAACCACCCCTAACCTCTCATCATAGGGTTTTGTAGCGCCGGTCCATCATTGCAAGGGTTGCATGGACCCCATTTTCATGTGACTTTCAACTCACCATAACTTGGAAACCATAGGTCAAATCAACAAGGTTTCGACTGCATTGGTATCCTAGTATGCCATTTCCTCTAGTGGTCCCTCTCCACCATGTTTTCATGGCTTAGTGACATCATTGTGCACCGATTTCATAAAATAGGGTTTTGCTTAGTTTCCTTCAATGCAACTCTCACATTGGTCGGTCAACTCTACAAAACCCCCCACCATGCAAGTATTGGTAGTGTTCTTATATCAGTATTTCCCATACACACTTGTCAGAGCCAATGACATGCAATCTTGTTTCTTTGATTGGTTTTTCGCTCCTGGACCGAGAGTCACCAAGTGTCCCTGAACGACTTTTTCATGCGACTTTCAACTCGACACAAATCGATAACTAGAGGTCGGATTGACGATCCGTCAAATCCTTTGGTCTCCTAAAATTCCATTACCTATAGTGTGCCCTCTCCAGCACATTTTCATGGCCTAGTGACTTTATTTTACATCGTGTTATCACTCTAAGAAAATCCTCTAGGTTGTAGCTCGAGGATGCCTAGTAACTTAGAATGTTTTTAGGGATTTCTGATATGGATTAAGTCAGTTGACCTATACAACCTTTCCACTCTGAATACATGCATAAAAATCACTCATTTACAAGGATTTTAGTTACGATTGCTCAGAATTTGACAATAAGGTGCAGGGATGAAGAACTAATCATGCTGGCAGACTTACATACAAAACATATGCATATAAATGGATAAATCATGATAAGGATGGAACTTATAAATAAAATTGCACTAACAAACCCATAGGATGACATCTATCAGCTATTAATCAATCCGAAAATGACCTAAATACACATTCAGGAATAAGTATAGTAAAGAAAGAGATGATGGCTGAACAGATCGTAACAAAAGAGCTTATATTCATGAAGAGTAAAATGAGAAGCTGAAAGCATTAAAGACTTATAAATTCCCAAATTTGAACCTTTATTATAAAATTGATCTTAGGAATTATATCCTTTTGACAAAAAGTACAAATCTTGAATCTTCGATCTATTTTGACAAAAATACTCAAAAGTGACAGTTTTTCCAAATTAGCGTTTCAAAACCTACCTAACTATTTGTCTAACTATGATGAAGATTTAGTTCACTGACTGAACATTAAATAGCTGAAGTAGTTTCTAATGATCACTGTTGCTGGTCCACTATCACTACTACATTTCAACCCAAAATCCGACGGCCGTCATGTCGGATTTTCGACACTTTCCTGTCGCATGTACGACACTTTGATTTTTTCTTAAGTGTCAAAAACTTGGCGTCGGTGATCCGACACTTAAATAACCG
The DNA here is from genome assembly GCA_001517045.1 of Pseudotsuga menziesii. Taxonomy (NCBI): domain Eukaryota; kingdom Viridiplantae; phylum Streptophyta; class Pinopsida; order Pinales; family Pinaceae; genus Pseudotsuga; species Pseudotsuga menziesii. The sequence goes on along the minus strand of LPNX011119058.1, from coordinate 50,113 downwards.
TCGCTTAAGCGACACCTACATAACCGTCGGTTAAATGTAAAGTGTCGTTTAAGCGACAGAATATTTTCGACGGTAGAATTTTTTTTTTGAAAAATAGCCTCCATAACCGTCGCTTAAGCGACGCATATCAACGTAAGGCGTCGGATATGCGACACCTATAGCTGTCGGATAAGCGACGGAGATCAAAAAGGCGTCGGACAAGCGACAGTTACAAGTGTCGGATTTGCGACGGATATCTCAAAATCCGTCGGAAAAGCGACAGTTTGAAAGCGTCGCTTAAGCGACGTCTGCTGAAATTTAAAAAAAAAAAAAATATTGTGTAACCTCTCAAATTTTGTATACACCTATCAGAGCAGTGAGGCATAACACCTTTCCAGATCTCTTCTGTTGAACCCAGCGCAGAGGTCATTCATCATCTTAAATGGATGGATTCAACATCTGCTCTAGCAGAGACCTTCACTTTGTTGTTGCCTTATCATCCTCCAATATTCTGAGGAAATTATTCAACCAACCTTGCACATCGTCCTATGTGGGGTGCAGAGGGGTATTATGGCACCTTCTCGGTGACCTTCCCATTGGTATTTACAGCACTAGAAGAGTCCCGATTCCCATCTCTCATGTGAAGATAGTGTCCTTGATCAATTTAACTCCATATTTTAAGTATTCCTTCTGCCGCAATGTACCAAATGTGACAACATCCAACTGAGCCTTTTGGATCTGTTCAAGAACCGCAGTGCCCACATATACACCCATTTTAGCACACCCTCTGGTCAAAATATTGAGAGTTATGTAAGTGCAATCAGCTCTGCTGCCTCCAAGAATCCATAGCTCTGATTTCACCATGTTAGCCCCACACCACCTCTTATCATGTGCCTCCCATTATCAATGATGTCTAGGCAGTCTTAGATATCGTGCCTTATTTTCTGGACCTGTGGGAACAATCACTGGCTTCAACTCCTCACACTCATTGTATCCCCTAAGCCTCTCCAAGTTGCTCCCAGTTGGAGTCACAACGTAAAACTCTACCCTTGGATGAGGTGAGGAATTGACAATATCAATAATTTTAGCTTCCTCTTTTAGCAACCACATAAGACCCGTGAGGATCTCCTGCAAAACCCAAGCCAAGTTCTTAATGAATATGTGACTAAGAATAAAAACATAAATCATGAAGTTCAAAGGTGCTCAAATAACTTAAAAGTTTCAGCCATCGCGTGGACTACACTGCCAAAAAACCATATTCAGCATTTACAACATAGATTTAGAAAAGTGTTCTATACTTAATCTTTTCTGTAACTCTAATGCCCAACATAG
>LPNX011119058.1:25376-43700 GCA_001517045.1 Pseudotsuga menziesii | reverse complement strand
GTCTCAAAAGATTGGAACCCGAGTTCCAATACAATATATAAAATGTTTGAAACTCAAGATTATAACCATGATGATAGGTCCTATCATAAAATAAAAATTATATCCGTCGCTTAAGCGACACTTAGGGAGATAGCTGTCGCTTAAGTGACACTTAGGAAGATATATATTTTTGCGCCGTCGCTTAAGCGACACCTAGGAGAAATGCCGTCACTTAAGCGACACGTATCCCCACCATTTCAAAAAAAAAATTAATCTTTCTGATTTTTGGCACGGTTAAAAGAAAAAATCCATGCGCCGTCGGAAAAAACCGTCGGATTTTGGGTCGAAATGTAGTAGTGTATCAGTTAACCCATTGATTTCTCCTTGAAAATTAGGGTTGATGACTTTACGGTGTTGTTTTTTCATAATAGATCTAAACAGACCCTTTCTAATACTTCTGTCAGCATATTTTATCTTTAACTTACATCCCTGAGCCATCTGCAGTCACCAAAATCCGGTTCTGTCTTTAAAAAACTCGCTTTTAAACCTCTGTCTGCTTTCGGTGGTTAATCAGCCAGTCTATCGAAACTTTTAACTGCCGAAAAGAGGAAGCACCCGTCGGTGATCGGAAGCTCTAAACACTAAGTATTGGAACTTTAAATCTAAACATTGTCGTAGTGTCAATGATTGAAACCACTAATGAACCTATCGACGATCGAAAGCTCTAAACACTAAAGATCAGAACTTTAAACTTGAACGTTGCCATAGTGTCAGTGATTCAAACCACTAACATCGTGATGGTTAAGCATCGATGATAGGAAGCTCTAAACACTATGGATCAGAACTTTAAACCTGAATGCCACTGTAGTGTCGGTGATTCAAACCACTAGCATCGTGATGCTTAAGCATTGGTGATTGAAAGCTCTAAACACTAAAACAAAGGAACCTCAAACCACTAGTGCGTCGAAACTCCAAACCACAAGACTCTTCGCAGTGTTGGCGATATAAAGGACAAGCCTTCCGAAACATCGACATCATAGAGGACTAAACCTCTGACCGCTATCAAAAAAATTTCCGATGGCAGTCAAAATATTTAGCTATAAAATGAAAAGAGGTAAAGGCCACGGTTCATAGCTTCCGCCTAAACTGTCGAAAGGGTTTTCCACCCGATATTTATCTTCCATCTTTCGGTGGTTAGTGTATATGTTGCACCCCTTTCTAATCTGCCGAAGATGACCATTTTCGGTGGCTAATGAGATGTTTTGAGCCTCGCCTAAGCCACCAAATGTACCTTTCCCAGTGCTACTTGCCACTTGCTTTCGGCAGTTTAAACCCTTTTTATCTCTCTTTCTAGTCTACTGAAAGCGACCCTTTTTGGTGGCCAATGAGTTTCTGTAGTCTCGCTTAAGCCATCGAAAGTGTTACTTTGACTCTGCTTGCTCAGGCTGCTTTAGGTGGTTTGCCTTAGGCCCGTGTTCAATTTTTTAGCTGCTAAAACATAGCTTTTCGGTGGCTAATGAGCTATGATAGTCCTTGCCTAAGCCACCGAAAAATACAACTTGTGAAATTTTCATCCAAATAAAAAACAGAGGATTTCAAACTATTAGTGATATTCATATCCTTTATTACATGAGTTAAATTCTTCATACTATCAAAATAAATTATTTTGGGAGATAAGACATTGGTTTCGTAAACTAGGGTTTTGCTCAGTTTCCTTCAATGCAACTATCGCATTGGTGGTTCAACTATGCAAAACCCTCCACCATGCCAGTATTGGTAGTGTTCCCATATCGACATTGCACTTACACACTTTTCAGAGCCAACAACATGCAATCTTGCTGCTCCATTTGTTTTTTCACTCGTGGACTAAGAATCACCAAGTGTCCTTGAACGCCATTTTCATGCGACTTTCAACTCGACATAACTTGGAAACCAGAGGTTGGATCGATGAGCCATTGACTTTGTTGGTCTCTTGGAATTCCATTACCTCTAGTAGGACCTCTCCACCATGTTTTCATGGCCTAGTGACTTCATTGTGCATCGTTTTCATAAACTATGGTTTTGCTCAGTATCCTTCAATGCAACTGTCGCATTGGCAGGTCAAATTTGCAAAACCCTCCACCATGCTAGTCTTGGTAGTTTTCCCATATTGACATTGCCCATACACACTTGTGAGATCCAACATCATGCAATCTTGATGCTCCGATTGTTTTTTCTCTCCTAGACCGAGAGCCACCAAGTGTCCCTGGATGACATTTTCATGCGACTTTCAACTCAACATAACTCGACAACCAAAGGTCGGATCAATGATCGATCAAATCCATTTTTCTCATGGCATGTCATTGCCTCTAGTGGTCCCTCTCCACCGTGTTTTCATGGCCTAGTGACTTCATTGTGCATCGTTTTTGTAAACTAGGGCTTTGCTCAGTTTCCTTCAATGCAATTCTCGCATTGGTGGGTCAACTCTGCAAAACCCTCCATCGTGCCAGTCTTGGTAGTGTTTCCATATTGGAATTGCCCATATAGACTTTTCGGAGTCAACGACATGCAATCTTACTACTCCATTTGGTTTTTTGCTCCCATACCGAGAGTCACCAAGTGTCCCTGAACAACATTTCCATGCGACTTTCAACTCGACATAACTTGGCAACCGGAGGTCAGATCGATGAAACGTCAAATCCATTACCTAGAAACCAATAGACCATATACCTAAAATATATGTACCTACATTACAACAAATAAGCTATAGTTTCATCAATTACAAGTAGAAACACATAATTGTATGAATTAGAAGTAAGAACTCATACATGAATTACAAGTATATAGCCAATTAGGGTTTCATGGATGGAAAGAAATTCCCATACATAGAGATGTTGTGTTATTTTAGTTTCTCTTATGTAGAACCACTTAGACCATATACCTAAGCTATAAGAGAAAATAGAAAAAAAATGAGGGCTTCATGCTTCATGAATTACAAACCATAAACCTAAAAGCTAGGGTTTTATAAAGTAGAAATTCACATACATAGAGATCATGTGCTATGTTAGTCTCACTTATGTAGAAATAATTAAACCACCTACCTAAGCTACATTCATAAATAGAAAAAAAACTAGGGTTTCAGGAACGAATAACCACAAACCTACAAAATAAGGATTGCAAACACCTAGACCATATAGCTAATATATAAGAACAAATGCCAAGAAAGATAGGGTTTCTTAAACTAGAAACCATGAACTTAAAAGCTAGGGTTCACAAATTTAGACATATAACTACAAACTAGGGTTTATGAACTCATTAGATTTATATCATTATATTTGTTAGTCTCACTTAAACTAGAAACTAGTAGACCATATACCTAGAAGATATATACCTGCACTGCAACATAGTTAGGGTTTCATGAACACTAGTACATTTGGTCAGATTTTTCCATGAACTATTTCCACATTTTGAACATTCATGGATTAATACTTGATTTTTTTTATCATGGTGGAAAATCCATGGCAATATCGACATTTTTAATTTTAGAGGAACTTCCGTCTCTATATCGACGATATATGGCTATCTTTGCACACTCGCTAAACTAATGCCATATTTCAATGCATGGGTCAACTCATGCATTTTCGACACATTTTCTATAGTTGTGACAAGGTTATTGGTGATTGATTGAGTGTGGATTGAGGTTGGATTTATTTATCAACCATATGCAAAACGAGAGAGATCAGTCATACTCTACTTCTTCAATGGGTGACTCAACTAGAAAAAGAAGATCGACCAACCTTTAGAAGACAATATGGAACCTACAGGAAATGACATGCCTTCACTTTCCCTTGAAGAAGATGTTACTGTATCACAACTTTGGTTGGGCTGCATGGAAATGAAAATGAATATCAATGGGAGGAATTTGTAAACAATGATATGGAATGTTCACCAACAAGTGATGAAGACCTAATTCATGCCAAATGTTATAGCTTATTTTACCACACATGGTAGATCACACATTTATGGCCTTCCCTATCCCTCTGTAGACTCTTTGGACCCCATGGACTATTTTTGTAACTTTGATGTTTCCAAGATCATCCCTAAAAACATTCATTATTTTCCATACACAACTTTCAAACCTGTTCTCACGTATATACGTGGATATGATTCTTAAACCTGCGTACATCAGGATGTGTGCAAAAGGCCAAATAGTTTTGGAGTTTTACTTGATGTTGATCCGAGTCACTTGTCTCTTGGCCTTACATATGCCTTGAGATCACTTGTATTTGACCTTCCATTACCCCATTGAAGCAATATATAAGGAACCCTTTGGATACATTGAACGGGGAGGAATTGAACAGCAAGAAAACTATAGTCCATTGTTACCGTAGCTTATACTTGAGTTTGCATCCCTTTGTCCCTTGGAGCACTTTGTGCTCTTCCCAAGATTTCCTTTGCATGTGATCTTGATATCAAGAAATGGAGGATTGAGGTGGTGGAGGTCCAGGTGGAGGACTCAGTTTCTCCGGTTCGCAGACGTGCCGACAGAGGTTGTCATTCTTGTAATATCTTATTTATATTAATAGAAATATCTTTTCCTATCCAATGATGTGCATTTAAATGAATATTGAATCCATGGATGCTTTTAATTTCCTATACATTATTGATTATATATGCTAGAGTAGGTCTAACACAATTATATAGCATGCTTGTCTTATTTGCTGATTCTGGAGAAACAAAATTGTTAACACAAGCGGGATTGGAAAAGCTCAATGGGGATCTACATCAACCATCCAGAATAAGGTATGTTTCAAGATCCTTTAGTGTTAGATGTTTTATTTCTCTTGCATATTGGAAAGGGATTTTTTTGCGGTTACTCTGTCTGTTGTGGTACCCCAAGCCATAGGAAGTTTTCTCCGTAATAGAATTGGCGACCATACTGGGGAGTTCCTAGTCATTTCCTTTGGGGTTTTTTTTTCGGCATTTAATGTTCTTGAATTGCTCTGATTTCTCTATTTCTGAGTCGGGTCTAGGGGAATGTTTTCTTAGTAGTGTCTGATAGGAGTAAATTTTATCTCAGCTTGTGTGTTTGCCTTTTTTTTTTTATCTATTTTTCTTCCTATATGCAGACTTTGCCTTCACAGTCGCATGTACATGCGAGGTTTCCTAAAATAGACACGTATATACATGGATTTTCTACAAATAGTCGCGTATTGTTTGATTTTTTCCTTTTTGGGGAAGATTAAGTGTTGCTGGGTGAGTTTGGATGATTGCTGAGTCTTCTTGGATGCTTTTGGAGTCTTTATTCACATTTGTTTATGACCAGAGACGCTTTTTAGTTTAAAATTTTTAGAATGTTCTTGTCATTTTATTTTCTATTTTTTGTTTTGGGATTAGTGCATTAGGTATATTTTACCTTGGTTCTTTGCTTGGGTGTTGTATGATAGTGCTTGCAGAGTCTAGGGGTTATAGAGTCATAATTTTTCTTTTTATCTCATTTAATTCAAAAAATACAAAAACATTTGCTTTGTGCATCATTATGCATTGTTTGCATTTTGCATTTTGCATGGTACTTACATTAGGTTTGCTTGGAGAGTATTAGTCATATTTTCTTATAGGAATGATTGCATATTCATTTGAAGGAAAATTTTACACTTCACGTAGTAGCATACCCCATTTTTTATTTGACACAATGCATTTGCATTGATTGTTAGGTGTGCATTTTACTTCTTGTTGCATAATAACATCATTAGTTGCTCGACCATTTTCCCTTTTGAGTAATAAACCAATTAAAATCAACGCATAATAAAATGAATTACACTCTTTTATTTTATAGGGTGCGCAAACCACATTAGGTTTTAGGGTCTTGGAATAGTTCATTGTGAGTAAATTCTCCAAGACCACTAAACAAAACATTTATGTGTCTGTCTAGGTGAGAGTGTGAAATTCCTTTATATAACCAGTGTTTCTCAGGATCCTTCTCTTACAAGGGAGTAAAGCACGAGGTAGTGTGAGCGGTTATGATTGGGATGACCCCTGGTTGTAATTCAGTAGCACCTGAGATATTTTGAGGTTTGTATTCGTATCTGGGGGCTCTTTCAAGAGTTTCGGGCTTTGCTACCCTACCCATATGGTCAATCTCATCTGCGGTTGTCTGCTTGAGCATTGATTATATTGAAGTCACCTTAGTTTCCTTACTTAGGTTATCGGGGGGTACTTCACAGAGGTTATTCTGCATGTGTCCTCACCAGGTTAGGGTCAGATAGCACAATCGCTATATGCATTGAAGGTGAGGGCCACTATAATTGGTTACGAACCTCCACTTGTTGTGTATGGGAGTCTCAAGCCTCTCTTACGTGAGACATACCTACTTCATTCAGGAGATCACATATCCTACCCTTGTTTGCTTGCAATTTGGCTTTACATTTTATAGGTGTATGCTGTGTGCATGCTAGTTTTCCTAGGGTTTGTGTAATTAGATCAAGTCTTTTCATTTTTTGATTCATTGTGGATTCAGAAATGACACTTCACTATTCTCATCATTTAGTAGGACTTCCGCCTTCCATGTATCCTCCTCCTTTGGGAGAGAGAAACAGACAGTCTGGGTGGACTACTTCTCACTTTGATTCACACACGATCGGAGATCACGAGGATGAGATTCATGAGATGTCCTCTCCACCTCATGAGGTTGGGGATGAAGATCCTACTCATGGAACATGTTCATTACGGTGAAACCACAAGCACTAGTCATGTTCATTACGGCATGTCTGATATCCCTGCACCTGATCTGGCACATCATATTGAGTCGAAAGTTGAACTTAGCACTATTCCTATGGGAAATCCTATTCCTTTCCATGTAGAGAGATTTGGGAGCACTAGTCACATTTCACCTTCCATCCCCATGGTGGAAGCAGCCTCACATGTCCGTCCGACACCTAGTGTTAGTAATAAGATGTGGATACCAGAACCGAAATGAGTGACCATAGGGAATGCCATTTATATCCCTTCACATGTCCCTTTGTCCTCAAACCCTACTCCTTCGAATGAAATTTTGACAACCCTTCCTCCCCCTCATTGACATGGTCCTTTGGGCCGTAATATTGCTACTAGCGATTTTCGTACTGTGACTTCTCGCACGGTAGTATCTCCGAGTCAAGTACCTCCTATTGTGTCAGGAGGTCATATCCCTATTTTTGGATCATCTCATGGTCTATCGCAAGGAGTTCCCCATATCCATAATTATGGACATTCTCATGGGACATCCCATGGGACACCTTATGGAGCTTCTCATGGACAGTCTTATGGACCGCAGTATGGAAAAAACTATCAACCCTATGGGTGTCGGTATCAACAACCCGATTACTCTTCCAATTATGGATTTGTAGCACTACATAATAAAGGTACACCACATCACAATGCTTCCATGCATCCCTATACGGGTCAAATGGGAGGGGGTTATTATGGCCAAGGCCATGGTATTTATAGAAATTAGGCTTACATGAACTAGAACTATCAGGGAGTGTGGAACAGATTGACTCAACCTAGGCTCTCTTTCCTCGCAATGTTGAACTTACCTAACTTATCGAGACTTATGAATGATTTAGTATCTCATGACCCGGCCTGGTCGACCGTCCCTAACAAGCTTCCTTCGGATATTCCCAAGTTTGAGGGTAAAGCTGGAGAAGATCCTAGTGAGCATGTCACTACTTTTCACCTTTGGTGCTCTTCCAATTCCTTACATGAGGATTCAATCCATTTGAGGCTATTTCAATGCACCCTCACTGATCAGCAGCGAAATGGTATATAGAGTTACCAAGGGGGGAATTTGTTTTATTTGATGAGCTTGCCATAAATTTCCTCAATCACTTTCAGCTACTCATACATTATTACGTTGGTACCAAGCTCTTGTCGACATTTCGGCAAGACAAAGCCACACATATCCTAGATCATATTCAAGAGTGGCGTAGATGAAAGTGGTTGATTAAAGCCTTTATACCACCGGAATTTCTCCTTGAGTGGTTCCTCAAGTCATTGTTACCTTACATCACAAAGGATGTTTCTGTATTCGGAGTCCAAAATGAGGAACAATCAATGTTTAGGGCACAATAGTTGGATTTGATTTACACTCACTCCGGAGTTTTTATGAGATTTTACCTAATGCTCCATGATCTAGTTTCGATCCCAAGATCAAGCCTGGACCACATGCTGATGGCATTGTGGGTTGTACAAGTTCCAAACCTATGGATTCGGTTGTGAAACAAGTGAGCCAATTGTCAATTAATCAATCCACATCGGGACAAGACACAGCTTCGTCTTAACCTACCCAAACCAGGAGTGTACTTTTCGTGCAATCGTTGGACCAGAAGGGAAACTAGTAGCCTAGAAGGAATAGGGAAAAAGGGAAAAATAATCATAAGGGTGGGAATAGGAACAAAAATGTTAATTATAATGACAATAATGCTCATAATGCTGGGGGAGAAAAGCAGTTTAAACGTAAGGTAAATTTTCCTTGCAAGTTATGTAAGGAGGACCACCTCACTCACTTGTGCCCTCATATGGAATATGCCTTGAGGTTCATAGCACAAGGCCCAGTAGTGCTAACTAATCCTTTACCCAGCAATCAAAATATGAACTTGAGGACCATTGATCCTGATTGTGGATTGAATGGAGATCAAAATTCCTTGGAGTTGAATAGTGGTCATGGTTGCATTAAGATTGTGCGTGCTACTAAGGTTGTGACTCGTGCGAAGGATAATGGTTCGTCACAACTGGACCTTGGGAAGGAACCTGCTCCACCCGAGAGCCCTTTACATATAAAAAAACCTACGAGTAAACCTGAAGTTGTACCTTTCTTTCCTAAGCGAGTCATAAATAATTTAGGGCACAATCCTAATACCTGAGCCACCCAGAACTATTCCATTGTCGAGGATTTGGGCCAAACTCCATGTGCAATATCCGTGCTAGAAGTACTTCTGACTTGTCCTCTATAGAGTAGAGCCTTTCTTTCTGCTCTTGGGGTTGATGATGATGAATCTTCTTCCATTATCAAATTTGAAACCATGGGAATACAACCTTGCTTTCCTTAGTACATGTCTCTTTTGATTCATGTAGAATGTCTTAATATGACTATCAAACGCACTGTGATTGATGAAGGTGCTGCTACTTTCATGATGTTTTTGTCATGTTGGAAGGGTCTGAGTTCTCTTGAGTTGTCTCAATCCACTACTATGTTGACAGATTTTGATGGTAGATCATTTCAGTCGCACAGGATTCTACCTTCTCTCAAGGTCCAATTGGGAAGAAAGACCGTCATGATCGAGGTCGAGGTGGTTGATGCACCCCTTGACTACAATATTCTGTTGGGCCAGAATCAGATGTATAATATGCATTCCATAGCCTCTTCTCTCTTTTGAGTGGCATGATTTTCATTTAATGGGAAGATCATTACGATTGATCAAACATCATTCTGTAATCTGAGTCTTAATACATCATCAGAAGCTTGTATCCCGATTATCGATCATTCTCAGCCAACAACTGGGAGTGTGGGTGTGGGTATGTATCTGTCTCTTATGGGAACCTTTATCTATCATGTGACCGTTCTTATGATCGGATATATTTTTGGTGGGGCTTCATCCTCGTTGAATTCAGTGTCTTTTTGCACTACCCATATGGAATATCCTTGGATTCTTCCTTCACTGAGTCCTTTGATTTGACCTATTGAAACGAATGTGCCATTGCCTACAATGGTGGTATCATATCAAGAAAATATTGGTCAAGTTGTAGAGCCTAGTCCTTCCTCTTCGCGGGTGGCGGAGGAGGACCCGTCTATGCTACCTACATGGGAAGTTGAGTCCTCTCACGCATGTGATTTCTTCAACGATTGTTTTCCATCGGATGAATCCATTATTGAGGCCATGTCTGGAGTTGAGCCACATTGGGAAGAATTAAATCATCGATCATATTTTCTTCCTAAGCTTGACCGTATGGAGCGTGATGACTTTAGGGAGATTCTTAGCGAGAGGATTTGTAGTCCTGTGGTTCTATTGAGATGTCCTGGTCATATGGCCGATGGGAACATGGCGAATTTATCACTTACTATTCCTATCAATATTTCTCATGATACTGGCAAAGTTGAGAACATCTACATTGGGGTGAGTTGTTCCCTTGATGAGATCAAGGACTATATCAAGCTATTTAAAGAGTTTTGTGACATATTTGCTTGGTCATACGAGGAAATACCAGGTATTGACCCTCGTATTGTCGAACATGAGATTAATACATATCTGTATGTGAATCCAATTCGACAACGTTTGCTTGCGATGAATCCTAGAAAAGCACCCACCATTAAGGCAAAGATCGAAAAACTGTTAAAAGTTGGTTTTATCTATCCCTTTCCCTTGATGGAGTGCGTTCTAAATCCTATTCCAATTAATAAGAAGTAGGGATAAATCCGTATATGCATTGATTTCTATGATTTAAATTGTGCTTCTCCTAAGGATAATTTTCCCACACCATTTATTGATCATATTTTGGATGAGTGTGTAGGAAGTGAGGTATTCTCCTTCATGGACGATTTTTTTGGATATAATCAGATTCAGATCAAACCCAAGGATCAACATAAGACTACATTTATTTTTCCTTGGGGTACTTTTTCATATTGGAAGATGCCTTTCGGCCTCAAAAATGCCGGATCTACATTTCAGTGGGCTATGACCTTAATTTTTCATGATCTCAAAATGATTATCCAAGTTTATTTGGATGACCTCGCTTCTCATTCTCATTTGAGAGTGCATCATCCATACCATTTGATATTAGTATTTGAAAGATGCCATCATTACCAGGTTGGTTTAAATCCTCATAAGTGCATCTTTTGCATGACTGTTGGTTGCTTGCTAGGGTTCATTGTATCTAAGGAGGGTATAAGATTCAATCGCTTAAAGGTTGAGGCAATACTTCAATTGTCTCCCCCGCATAATATTAGACATCTTCAGTGTTTGCAAGGAATGGAAAATTTCTTACGGAGATTCGTAGTTAATTTTTCCAATTTCGCTAAAGGATTTATGCGTATTTTAAAGAAGGACACCCCTTTTTGTTGGGATGAGTGAGCCCAGGAGTCCTTTGATGCTCTTAAGCAAGCCTTAGCATCATCCCCCGTGCTTAGTCCACTTGACTATAGCCGCGAATTCTTGATTTATTTTTCCGCGTCCATGGAGACGGTTGGTATGATTTTGGTTCAGGAGGATGAGGATCTCTTCAAGCATGTCATATAATATTTGAGCTGAAACCTTATTGATGCGGAAATCCATTATTCCCATGTGGAGAAACTTTCTTTGGCCACCGTTCATGCAATTCAGAGATTGAGACATTACATTCTCCTTCATCGAACCTTGGTTGTAGCTCATATCAATTTGTTTCAGTTCGTCCTCACTAGAAGGATGATTGGGGAAAAATACAATAAATGGATTGTTATTTTGCAAGAGTTCGATCTCTAATTTGTTTTGGTGAAATTGAATAAATCATTGATATTTGCAGAGCTCATGTATAATTTTCCAAGTTTGGAGGAGAAATAGGTTTATGAGGATACCTTTGTCGATGAGCATATTTTCCTTATCTCAACTTTGGACCCGTGGTATGGGGATATCATTGTATATTTGAAAACGTTGAAGGTCCCTACTCACCTTTCATGGGATGAGCGACGATGATTATGTGATTTCGCTAAGAACTACCTTATAGTGGATAACACTTTGTACTACCATGGGGTAGATTCCATTTTACATCATTGTTTAACCCTTGATGAGGCTGAGGTTGTGCTGAATGATTACCATGGAGGGGTGTGTGGTGGTCATTTATCTGGGATTTCTACAGCCCAAAAAATCTTGAGAATGGGATATTTTTAGCCGTCAATCTTCAAAGATTGTGTTAATGCGGTCAAGAAGTGCCACCCTTGCCAGGTGTTTGAATGCAATATGTTCTCGCATCCATCCTCATTACATCCTATTAGCACCATTGGTACCTTCACTAAGTGGGGGCTTGATTTTATGGATTACAACCCAGTTTCGGCCGGGGGACATCATCACATTATAGTGGCTATCGATTATTTCACGAAATGGGTAGAGGCTATGCCCACGATTAAATCCGAACGTGAGATAGCCATGCATTTTGTTTTCAACCAAATTATTACTCGGTTCGACATTCCGAAAGAGCTTGTCATTGACCATGGTAGGCACTTTCAGAATAAATGATGGAAGAGTTGGCTTCAAAGTTAGGGTAGAAGAATGAGCACTCATATTCTTATTACCCTTAGGCGAATGGATAGGTTGAAGCAGTGAATAAATCACTTAAGTCCATTCTCCAATGAACCATTGCACAAAGCAAGATGAATTGGCATATCATGTTATATCCTACTTTGTGGGCCTATATAACTGCGGTTAAGATTGGCACCAGTTTCTCTCCATATCAGCTTGTGCATGGGGTGGAGTATGTCTTGACAATTGAATGTGAAATCCCTTCGTTGAAGTTAGCTATAGATATTTTACTAGACACTTCCGCATTGGAAGAATGTTTGGTCTACTTAGAGTAGCTTGATGAGCAGCAACAAGATGCCTTAGTGGCTCTAGAAGTAAATAAGCATTGCATTAAGGTCCAATATGATAAGCCTTTTCATCCAAGGAAGTTTAGTGAAAATGGTTTGGTCCTTTTGTGGGATCAAGCTAAAGAACCCTTGGGGGCAAGGAAGTTTAATCCCATGTGGCATGGTCCTTACATGGTCAAATGTGTGTTAAAGAAGGGTGCCTATGAGCTAGTGAATTATGAAGGGATAGCCTTGGCGAAGCCTAGAAATGGGATCTATATTAAAAAATACTATGCATGATCTTCAACCAGGGATGATTGCTATATTTTATTGTATAGTTTTTGAGTTGCAAAGTTAGGTTTTCTTATGGTGATCAGGTTTGTTGATTATCTTCCATTTCTTATGGCAGATGTCTATGGAGTCTTTCGTTTACATAGGATTTGCCGATGGTGCTACCTGTTATACTCAAAACTTAGCTTCTGCTGCTTGGGTGATTTATACTCCTACGGGTCAAGTATTGTCTTCAAGAGGCATATGTTTACGGCCTTCTTCAAACAATGTTGTTGAATATAGTGTCGTTATTGATTTATTGTGTGATTCCAATTCACATGGTGTTCTCTCTCTTGAGGTATGTCTTGATTCACAATTAGTGGTTTCATAGCTTAATGTCTCATATCGTATTAGGTATCTGACATTATTACGAATATTCTTACATGTGATATTTCTATAACGACAATTTGAAAATATAACATACATCCATGTTTCAAGAATTTTTAATCAAGTTGCTGACTCATATGCTAACTATGTGTTAGATTGGCATTTGTTTCATAGAACATAAGCATATCATAAACATACATTTTTGCACACATGTAAATAAATAAAATCGATCATCATAAAAAAATTTCATTAACATCCAAAATGTGATGTCATAATACATAAGTGTCATAATACAAAATTGGGGTTTCTGAGCCACCAAAATATAATACACAGTCATACAAAAAGAAATACTCTCAGGTCTCTAAGCCTGAGGAGGAGGAGGGGGGTTCTGATCATGGTAACACACCATGACTCCAGCTAGCCATTGAAATAATCAAACACATGCCCATGGTACACCAACCACCTGGCGCTGCATGGCCTTAAGCAAGTCCTCAACTTGCACCATGGGTACCTTGTGTGTCAAGCATATGAAGTTTGTGTGGATTCTTTGGAGCGTCTACTCCACATTTTCACCCATGATATCATCTCCCCTTTTCCTCTATCTATGACAAGGGAAACCATCCAGTCACCATGGTCCAACATATGCATACACATGATAGATTGTCACTATGTGTCATCACACCAAAACATGTATTTTGAATCAATATATCAAAAAACACAAAAAAATTTAATAATTCAAAAAACTTAAAAAGTGGGTTTGGGATTCATTACATATGTCACCATATACTACTCCTGGTGGTAGGGGCATTTCAGGATCTCCACGAAAATCTATCCCTGCATATGGGTAATCATCAATGGAAATGATCTGCCTCCACCACCATGGAAAGAAGTCTGTTGGGTAGGGGTCAGCCACCCTACCTCCACCCAATCTCTGCATAACATTTTCCCAACATCGTTGGGCCAAATCTCACACTTCGTGTGGAGGAATGTCCACTCTATGGATTAGCCTCAATAGACGCTCAAAGAAGAACATGCTTAGTATGCTGCTGAAACCGAAGTTTCTCACCCCATCCATCTTGCAGTCACTGAGTTGCTACCTCATGTTGCTCAACAGCGTAGTGCTCCAATCATACACTGTGGGTCTCATACACTCCACCACATAGAACATCAGTGGTCGAGAGGCCTAGTGGAGTGAAGCTAAGATGGCTATCCTGTCGAGTGCCAATAGTATGGCCTTCAGTCCTAGTACCTGGATAGAGTTTGTTGATATTTGACTCCCAACCTTTTTCGTGTCTGGAAAGTAGTACACCGTAATGTACTCATCAATAGTCAATCCACTTCTAGGCCCACGATATTGGAGATTTACCACCTCTCCTCGTCAGGATAAACCAGTGATAAAGTATATGTCCTCAATTTCTATACCTAGTGACATCCTGTCAATGTGAAAACTCTCAGAGTCTGGATCCAAGTAATCCACTAGTATCTGGAGGAGTCTTGGTTTGGCCCTTAGGATACCAAGACACCAAAAATTATACAAACCACATGCACACAATGCTTGTTGGGCCATTAAGTCACCTTGCACGGCCTCTTCTACATCACCATTTTCCCTCTCCCTCCATTCTAAAACCATCCTGCACAAAAAACAAGAGATTTAATCATTATTTACCCTTTAAAACCTCATTTGTGGCCTCATACATCACTATTTGCAAAACATCCACATATGTACGTGGGTTTGGGCATTTTTTCCGTGTATGGACAACTCTATATGTGGGAAAACCCCCGATAATAGCGTGGGTCGAAACACACCATTTAGGATGGCCTAGAAAATTAAATGGACCATGAAAACTTAAAAATTTTGCATGAAATAGGAGGACATGAGGAGTTACCTAGATCAAACGGTGTCAAATTTCTCCAAACAATGCTCCTGGGATTTGAGTTGGAAGTTTTGAGCTCAAATGGGTAAAAATTTCAAATGATATGGAATTTTTAAAATTTTTACTCTTTATAGAATTTTTTTGAAATTTTTTACCCACTTTCTACAGTTTTGACTGTTTCTGACCATTTTGGACCATTTTGAACTTGTTTGATGATGTAGGAGTCCGTTTTGAGCACGATTTGACCGTGGTTTTGACTCGTTTGTGCCGATTTCAGGTATTATGTCTAAACTGGCATATAGGTTAGGTTTCACATCCATTTTCACTTTGGATAACCTTATGCCCATTTCATTATAACCTTAGGTACGAACCCATTCTATCTTGTCACGGAACCTCCTTGTTGCTTTTAGAAGTGGCATGATGTGAATGGTAGAGCTTGACCATACATGGGTACCCTAGTTAGCTCTTGTTTTTCATTTGGTTCCCATGTCAACATTTTTCCTTTATGGTGGGGGACTCCTTTGTATAGTATCTCCATGAATTTGCGCAAGAGCTTTGTACTCCTCTTAATCGTTTTGCTGGCCTTTTCCCCAGGACTCCCTTATGTCAAGTTGTAATTGCATTATCATGAGTATTTCTTGCCTTATTGAGCCTTATGTAGGCTTCCCTGACTTTGATTATCAGACATAAATCCTGAGCTTATCTCATGTCTAGCCAAGCAGAGCCATTTTATATATCTTTTGCAGCTTGATTCCCTATTTTTACCAGGAGGGGACTTTCCCCTGAGTGTCATTATCCTACACATGTTTCCTTGCATTGAGCATAGGTATGTTTCCCTGCTTGGAATTAGTTTGTTTGCCCCTTGACACTTGTATCCTCCTAGTCTGTAACTATAAATCACTCTTATTCTTTTTCAATCTTTTCAAAATATTTGAAAAAGTCAAAAAACAAAAACAAAAAGTCGGACAGGGAAAGATGTTATCTTTGGCAGTAATTGAGTCATGTCACCTTCAAACAGAGCACTGTATATCACATCAGTTGGTTAGGTTAATAGTTTGACTTTAGGAGCTGTACTCATTTCTCTGAGTTGATCTCCACCGACTGGTTAAGCTTCCAGTCCCTATGGAGTCTCTGTTGTTGCCTCCTATGTCAGAGAGATGTCCCAATTTTGTATATCAAGTCTATGCTACCTACATTCAGTCACCATTCTCCTTTATTCTCTTGTTCAAAGGAAGTTGGAACCTGAGTCGGCCATTCCTTAGTTTTCTTGACTTTGCATGTTGGCCATTCCCGGTACTAGTACTGGTTCGTGCACATTATGATCATGTCCTTCCACATTATACAGATTTGATGAGTACCTTGTATTGGATGATGGGGGATGCCTTAATTCCCTCCTTCCAGTATATTTCACCCCATCGAATTCAGATCATTTATTATGGGATAGGAGTCTAGAGTCATTTTGAGTGCCTTGAGACTTGCAGTCATCAGTGGTAGGTTCTCTCACCATCGATAGTTTTGGGAATACATAAATGTCCCATGATCGATGGATTGTTTCAAGTGTTCAACCTCAACAAATTTATTCACACTTGGTAGATTGGAGTCTAGTACCTTGATTCACATTTTCATTATTGGTGGGTGATCTCGCATCTGTTAGCGATATACATCAATGTTCGGTAATCAGACGATGGACTACTATGTTCGACCTCGACATCTTTATTCAGATAGTAGGACATGTAATCGTAGCGGTTTGTGTAGAATACTTTCCATATTGGTGGAATTCTAGATATGCTACCTCCTTGATCATGCTAGTGTTCATGAGATTTTAGCTCTCGTGACTGGGTGATTCCATGAAGATGGGTAACACTTTTTGGCCAAATTTGGCGATGAAAACCTGATTTTTTACTCATGTGCTAGATAGAAGCCCTCAAAATGCATATATGCCATGCGAATTTTGACTTGCAGTTAAAAAACAAATTGTAGAATATTATGTTCGCTTCATAGTGATATTTTTTAAAAAATATTCCAATGTCATTTAATGTGTGAATTTTTGCATTTAACGAACTGTGTGACCTTAAAAATTTGAAGAAGCTAATAAGTGGCTCATGTCCACGTAGAGTAATTCAATATTGCATTAATAATTTAAAAAAAAAAAATATATGAGCATGATCTACATAAAATGCGTTGTGATGTGCATATTTTTTTGTTAATTTTTTTCACATTATACAATTATTTATTATTTCTCGAAAGTGACCACATTCGATTTCAGCATTATTTTAAACACATATTTGTCCACGTAAAGCAATTTTTTCTATTTTCAAAAATTGAAAAACCAAAGATACCCTTTTGAAGAGGACACGTCGATATGTGATGTGTGCATTTTTAAGAATTTTTTGGCTGTGTATTTTTAACTCTGCGGATTTTTCTTTGACCTGCTTCGAAGTTGCAGTGTGGTTTTCTAAGTATAAGTTTTAGAAGTAATTAAAAAATAAATTTCATATGAATTCCAAAATGCGTGTATGATACCTCAATGGATAGAAGATTCGTTGGTGAATTTATCAGTATCAACTCCACTCAGTTATGTGCTAGGAATGGCAGGGCTTACACCTCTGCAAGGCACAGGAAATTTTTCATGTGTTTGAATGTGGGCTAAGTTTGTTTTCTTAAGCCCTCGACCGAGGTATTAAACTCGACCGAGGTATTTAAATACCTCGGTCGAGGTATTAACAAACCCTCGACTGAGGGTTTGTAAATCCCTCGACCGAGGGTTTGTTAAACCATCGGTTGAGGTTCCGTTAATACCTCGGTCGAGGTATTAGCTCGGTCGAGGTCCTAGTACACTATCTGGTCTAATTCTTTTTCTTTGGGTAAATATGGGATTTAAAAAAAATCCTCTACATTCAAATCATTTGACTCAAGCATAGGTCCTACATACTGTTGCATTCAATATTCTTTGCTGAGCTCCGGTGGTGATGCTAGGTTAGAGTTTCATTGATCGTACTTACATCTCCCTGTATTCTTGCGGTTAATCCTCTGATTAAAAATGCCACATAATTATTTTCTTTGTTGGGGCTCTGTTCCACATAGATTAGTCCTTTATATAACTTCTTTCAAGGTCTTTGGCAATTTCCAGAGGCATAAGGGAATGTCCATATCTAGTTAATTCACCTGTTACAGTGCAGGTTCTAGCACCATTTTTTTTAATATGGCATCGACATTCATCAAAGGAAGTGAGTAGTATTCATTAACATAGGTTTTGAAATTTGT
>LPNX011119058.1:11837-25063 GCA_001517045.1 Pseudotsuga menziesii | reverse complement strand
TCCCTTATAGTTAAAATTTTCTTATAGGTAATAGAAAAATAAATATAGCCCTAAAAAAGTGAGATTTCTTATGTTTGGAGGAATTATATAGCCCTAAAACAGAAGGCACTCTAAGAAATTTTATATGGGGAACCTTCCACCCAATCTTATTTATTCAATGTAATTCTAACTGTAAGCTAGGCTATGAAGCCACTAAGGAAAATGAACCAAGTCACATGCTTCCAACTCACCAAAACCAACCCATTTGCACTCATTAATCGATGATTTCATTCATTATAAAGCACTTGGAGATCTCATCCAACCATTAAACAACCATGGGACTATGTTGAACTCACCCCCCTACTCAACACAAAGAAGATCTCCCATTTTTCACCTCAAAATTTCCTCAAAGATACTCTTCCCTTCAAGTGGCCAAAGCATAAAATACACATTGGGTTAAAAAATACCTCGACCGAGGGTTAAGAAATACCTCGACTGAGGGTTAAGAAATACCTTGGTCGAGGGCTGAACAAAACCTCGGTCGAGGGCTGAACAAAACCTCGGTCGAGGGCTTGTTAAACCCTCGACCGAGGTACGTTTTTCTATTTTTGTTGAAATGCACTTGCCAAAAAGTGTTACCCAGGTCCGCAGATTCACCCGACTTGATTCCATTGTATGTTAGATATCTTCAGCCATTATGGAGATCTTGATCCATTGTATATCTTCAGCTTTCATGGAGATCAGGATCCTTTGTATATATTCATCATGGAGATTCTAAACTATCTATATTGTACGTGGAAATGACTACACATGTCATATTTTGTATCATGCCTATTCATGGCCATTGTACTCTTATGTATCCGAGACTGTTGTATGTACTTGCATTCATATGCATAGATATTTGTACTATATTGTTGGATGGCTAGTTCTTCCACCTAGTTCTTCATCACTCCCCTTCTGGGATGGACTTATAATGTATTTCAGCCATCGTATCACCCCTCTGACCTCACACATTAGGGGGCATCTGTTACAACTGATTTTACCACACATGGTAGATCACACAATTATGGCCTTCCCTATCCCTCTGCAGACTCTTTGGACCCCATGGAATATTTTTGTACCTTTGATGTTTCCAATATCATCCCGAAAAACATTCATTATTTTTCATACGTGACTTTTAAACCCATTCTTGCATATATACGTGGATATGACCCTTAAACCAACGTACATTGGGATGTGTGCAAAAGGCCAAATAGTTTTGGAGTTTTACTTGATGTGGATCCAATTCACTTGTCTCTTGGCCTTCCATATGCCTTGCGATTTCTCAGATTTGACCTTCCATTACCCCATTGAAGCACTATATAAGGAACCCTTTGAATACATTGAAGGAGGAGGAATTGAAGAAAAAGAAAACTATAGTCCATTGTTGCCATAGCTTATACTTGAGTCTGCATCCCTTTGTCCCTTGGAGCACTTTGTGTTCTTCCCAAGCTTGCCTTTTCTTATGAGATTTCTATCGAGAGATGGAGGATTAAGGTGGTGGAGGACTCAGTTTCTCTGGTTCATAGACATGCCGAAAGAGGTTGTCATTCTTGTAATATCTGATTTATATTAATAGAAATATCTTTTCCTGTCCAATGATGTGCATTTAAATTAATATTGAATCCATGGATACTTTTAATTGCCTATACATTATTGATCATATATGCTAGAGTAGGTCTAACACAATTATATAGCATGCTTGTCTTGTTTGCTGATTGTTGAGAGAGAAAATTGTTAACAAAAGCGGGATTGGAAAAGCTCAACGAGGATCTACATCAACCATCTAGAATAAGGTATGTTTCAAGATCCTTTAGTTTTAGATTTTTTATTTCTCTTGCATATTGGGAAGGGCTTGATTTCTATGGTTACTATGTCTATTGTGGTACCCCAATCCATAGGAAGTTTTCTCCATAACACCAAATATTATTTTGATGGTAGATTTGTTTTTTCTTTATTTGATAAAATGGTGCATTTGAAAAATCTACCTTGTGGGAGGATTCCTTCAAAGCTAGTGATGAATTGTGTAGAACTAAGGATGTCCAAATTCTTGATTTGGTACATCGTCTTATAGGTTTAGAGAAAAGAATTGTGGAAACTGAAAAAATAATTGGACAGAAGGATCAACTTATTAAGGATCAATGTTCCAAATTTACCGTAGTTCTAGCATAATCGCTTTCTGACCTTGACAGACTAAAAGACATGTATCAATCTCAAAACAAAAAATATGAGGAAACTATAGGGAGACTTCAAAATGAGCTAAAAAATAGGCCTGAAGTTTTGAACATGCCAACAATGAAAACTGTATTTGGTAAGGAAGCATAACTTCACCAAGAGTTGAAGCAAAAAGAAACATTTATTTCAGGTTTGAAGGTTGAGTTTCAAAGTGCATTGAGAGAAATGACCATTCAACAACAAAATAAGACTGCAGAATATGAAGCAAGATTCGAAAAATTGATTAAAACAATTAAAAAGAAAAATGAGTTGCTACAAAAATAGAGAATTGAAAGGATTTAAGAAACTCTCAAGGATAAAATCTCTGGAAGAAAAAAAAATCAACAGTCAAGGGTAAACAAGTCTACACACCAGAAGAATCAACAGTCAAGGGTAAACATGTATGCACACCAGAAGAATCAATAGTCAAGGGTAAACAGGTCTGCACACCAAAAAAATAAATAGTCAAGCGTAAACAAGTCTGCACACTGGAAGAATCAATAGTCAAGGGTAAATAGGTCTGCACATGAGAAGAATAAACAATCAAGGGTAAAAAGGTCAGCACAACAAAATAATTCAAAGTGGAGGTCAAAAAGGCCATCACACCAAAACGTTTTGGAAGTACAAAACTAGGTGATGTAACTTTGGAGAGCTTACTCCATTTTTATAAGTCCTTGCAACAATGAGAGAAGACCTTGAATGAAGCTGCTTCAACAATTAATGTTGTAGAGTTTACATTTGGCTCATCAGATCCAACATTGAAGAAGAAGATAGAGGAGAAGGAGGCCGAAATTAGAGACCTTCACCAAAAACTATTGGAGAAGGTAAAAGCACTACATTTGGGATGTGATAGTGAGATACAAGATTTGAAATCTCAAAATAAATCTTTACAGAATAAACTTGTGGCAAAATCAATTTTGTATACTCCATTTGATATCAATTTGAGGGCACAAGAGCTCGACAAGGAGGTACAATAGGTCAAGAGAAAATTAAGTGAAGTTTAATCTGACCTGAAGTGGACAGATGATGATCTTAAAAGAAAGAAATATGAGCACTTAAATCAGAAAAATAATAATGTAGATATGTTGAAGAAAAAGATAGATTGCATACAAAAGTGATAAATCTTGCAAACAAAGTGAAAGAGAAAGAAAAACAACTAAAACATATGGTTGATGAAGATTCTATAGAACTGGAGGGTTCTGGAAAAGGCAAGAGAAGCTATAGTGAATTTTCTTATTCTAAAAAGGAGGAATTGCAAAAACTTCCCAACTTCCAAGCAACCTAGATTTCTAAAATAACATGGTGTACATTTGATGTCTATGTACATACTAATATTGTTGTAATATAAATTGTTAGTGTTTCTTGGCAATGCATATATTTTGATATAGTTAATGTGTTTCTAATGCCATAATACAAGTGTAATGTGTAATCCATATGTGCATTTTTCCTATGTCTAAGAGAGTTTAATGTGCAACCGATACCAAGAAGTGTGTATGAAAATACAAATGATGAAATATATTCTACAAATGAATTGACATATGAAATATTCTTGAAGTATATTCTACAAATGAATGGACAGATCATCATTTCATGCTATATTGAATAAATTGCACTATAGCATTGACATACTAAACTTTTCTACAAATTCTTGTACTCATTTCTCTAAATTATAAGATATACAGTAGAATCCAAGTCATCGAAAACAACAATTGATAGTATTTTCTAATTTTTCATGGCCAGAACTAAAAATGCACACCAATTCTAATCAAAGTAAACTGTAGGTATGAAATTTGGAATTTTGCATACAAAAACCTAATGAGACTAGTATAGTTTTAATTTCAAACATAAATTAAACTTCTATTGTGAAATAAGAATGCATCCAACATTTGAAATGAGAACAGAACAACTGTAAATGTTGGTTTCATGTTGATGAGCATCATAGTTTGGAAACCAATCTCATGGCTCTGCAAGTTTGTATGGTCTGTTTATTTTTAATTATAATATAAACCATCATTGTTCCTTGTAGAAATTAATAAATGAGAAAATAACATATATAATACATTCTGAGGAAAAAAACAGAGATAATGAAAAAATATAACAAGATCGATACTGAAGAAAGTTTTAAGAGGGGTCCAAGACCATTTTTTATTATATTATGCTTTCATTACAGAGAAGAGGGATAGCTTACATTTGAATCAGTAACATCAAACAACTCCTTCAATAATAATTATCCCTACTACCTATTAAATTCTATTTATAGACCTCAAGGGTCAGATTGACCATGTTACAAGTGGATTTCATTTGAGTGAAAATGAAATGTGGATTCACCTAGGAGCCAGCCCATCCTCTGCTATACTTTCTAGGCTTTAAATGAAGATACCAACTACTGTGGAACAAGGAAAACACGACAGTGCAACTGAGGGGGGGAAACAAGGCTAAAGTAGACATGTTTCAACACCAGTGATAGAAAGAGAGTAGAATAGGAAGTTGCATTCCAGTTATCTGGATGGGAGATGCGAGTAGAGAAGAATTATAACAGAGATGCACAGTGCATGAGAGGTATCTAAGGAGAAAAGGGAAATACAAATGAAAGATTAAAATTTTAAGAAAGAGAGAAATTCCATTGACAAATAGGGCATAGTGGAAAACAACATGCAATACCCAGCTGATGTGGACAAATTAAAAGCTAGAATTGAAGAAATAAATCCTGCTATGCCACCAAGAGGAAATGCTTGGGTTGTTGAATACGGACAGGGTTCTTACTTAGGGAAAGAAATACTTCACTGAGTGATCGGAAAGGACTTTCAAACGAACATAAAAACAATAAGATGCAATGGAACTTCCAATGAAAGCCATCGAACGTGGATGAGATTTTTTACAATTCTATCCAATTCTACCCATTTCACTCATACTATCAGTGAAATCAAATTTGGGCACATCTGCGGCCATAATGGAAAAAAATTAATGAACATAGAGAATGGATTGAATACTGCATAGCCTACTGATAACAGTGGCCCCTATTTATCAATCTTACATAAGAAGCAACATGATTGGTAATTGACTGCAGCTGCTAGGAACGAATCCATGGGGTCAAGCCAAATCTAGATATGTGTATTGTGTTGGCCCCTAGAATAATTGGAAGGTGGGAAAAATGGTTAATCACGATGAAATGCTAAGTTCACATTTGGATGATGCAATCATTTTCAATGTCGTCAGAATCCGACTTGATTCAAGTTCATCGAATCATATAATTTGATGGTTTGTTAAGTGACGTATTTGACAGTGAATTGAAAGTTCATAATATGACAGGTAGGGAAAAGAAAAAAATTCCATTTACACGTTTAGATGATTATATGACATATTTTACACTCAATACATTCAACACGTGTATGACAGGTTTAGGTATCAGAAAATGAAATCAAGCATGTGCGTGGATTCTACTGAAGCAAGTCAATTTTGGATTGCTTTACTCAAATGCATACCCAACATGAAAAAACTGAGGTTTAGGGAAATTAGACTTGCAAAAACATGCAAAAACTACAAAAACTGTTGTTTAGGGAAATTAGATCAAACCTAGGAGAAGATAAAAAATTGTCCAAGTATGGAATTATTGGTAAAATATGCCTAACTGGCCTTAGAGAAATGCCCTCCACGGCACATAGGATGATGATAAAAATATTATGAGAGTGTATATCTCTAGATTCTTGTATGGTGCATCCAACCATATAAATAGACTGACCAAAAATTATTTCAGTATGATGATATCAATCTGCCAAAAGTGCCTCTCGTCCATATTTTTACTGCTCCAGAAAAATGCCCGCCAGGGAGAGAGAAAGAAGCTCCAGAAGATTAAAGTAGTCATGATGGATTCAACTTGTTGGTCTCTACCCATTGGGAATCTCACTTTCCAAGTGTGAAGGAAAAATGAAATGACTTTAGTGACCTAGGTTTTGAAGAGAACTGGTTAAGTGTCAGACAAAGAGTTTGACAGACCACTTGGAAATGCTTGCAAGGGGGTGTTCCATTGATGTTAAAAATCATCAAATGATATGGTCTTGTTCATTGTTGAAATGGATATGTAGCCATGCTCTTGGTTTTTATTATGGTGACGAGATAAGGAAAATATCAACCTCACAAAATATAAGTGATCTGGCAGATAATTCCTCTTTAATGATCCAAAATATGGTACATGGTTCAAAGAAGCCACGGGTGGAAAATCGGACAGCGGAAGAAAATACATAGATCAGACGTCGGAAGCTTTTCCCTTCCACAACATCGGAGGTCGAAAGCCTTTTGGCGACAGCAATGGTGGAAGCTTTGACGAATCAGAAGTCGGATGCATTTCGGCAGCCACAATGGTGGAGTGATTTTCCTTCCGTAGATCGAAGATCAGAAGAGATTTACTTCCACAACATCGAGGATCGGCATCTTCTTTCCTTCTGCCACAGCAGAGCTCACAAAGCTCCTTTCCTTCCACAACAGCGGAAGCTTTTCCCTTTCCAAAATGGCGGGGCATCCAAAATGGCGGGAACGTAAGGACGTTCAGAAGCCGGAGTGATTTCTCTTCTGCAACGGCGCAGATGGAAGGATCGGAAGCACAAAGGCTTCCGGTAGTCGCAACGGCGGAAGCCAAGTGACTACAGCTTCCGACTTGAAAACCATCCGACAGCTGACTGAGGCCGGGTTCATGAAAGTAAAATATCGAATCCCGTTCTTGTTTCCCTTCCGCAATGGCGGATGAACAGATGATCACAACTTTCAATTTGAAGATGGCAATGCGTTCGCGTGGGGGGACTTTTCAATATGGCCATTGTAAAATCTTGATGCCGTATGATGGTAACATGGATAGGGAGGTGAACAGTCAAGGAAGTTGGCAGAAGGAGGTGAACAATCATGTTCTTGAGCGTTGGTTCAATTGTAACAGCCAAGATGAGTATTAAAGGAGGAATCCGTTCAGTGGAAAGGGGATTCGGACAGAAGTTCGGGCATAGTTCGTTGGGAGCACAGTGCAGCGTTTTCTCTGTGAGGAGAAGTTTCAGAGAGCATTTTTGATGTTCTTGTTGAAGTTGACTACTCTTAGTTATACTTGGCTTCTTTTTCCTATTGAAGTCCAGTTTTGTAACTTTCAGAGAGGAGGTCTTGAAGTCTTTATTGTTAATGTCCAGTTTCTGTGATTAGTCCAGAACCTTTTTGTACCATTTAAAGCCATTAATTTGATCGGTTCCTATTGGAGAGGGACCCAGAGACGTAGCCCAGTGGAGGGGGTGAACTCCGTTATCAACTCTGTTTGTGACTCTGTTTCTATGTTTTCTTCCTTCTATCTGTCTATTAGTGTTGTGGTTTTCATTCCTGTTCTGAGCATTTAATTTCTATTAATGTTGTTCCATTAATTAACCTGTTACACGCATTCTTTTACAACAAACTTTTAGAGCACTAAGTTGAGATCCTACGGATCATATTTGGTATCAGAGTTGGTTGACTATTGTGCAAGTTTGTGAATGCTTACCAGGTCCAGGTTAAATATTGGTGAAGGAGAATTAGTTGAAGGAGATCCTGAGATTGGCTCTAGGAGAACATTCTCAAGAACCATGTCTTCTCCACGAGGGGAAGAAGAAGGACATACCAAACGGGAAAAACCTGTCATTTCTGAAACTGAGTTTCTAGAGGCTTTTATGAGCATGAAAGCCATGATGGAAATTATACTCAATGAGCGAGTAGAAAGGAATAAGAAAGAAGAAGGATCTTCATCCAGAGATGTAGAAGTGAAGCCTAAAGAAAAGGGTAAAGGAGTAGGAGGTGATGGTGATCCTCCTGATACTAAACAGACTTTTTCTTGTTCTCATACTTCTCATAATGCAAGTCCTAATATGCCTTATTTCAAATTGGATGTAAAGTTTGAATTACCTATTTATAATGGAGATGTAGATGCTGAAAAATTAGACAATTGGATCAAGCATCTTGAAGTATATTGCAGGGTGCAGGACATTAATGATGACCCTTCCAGAATTCAATTGGCCACTTTGAGAATGAGTGGAATGGCTCTTACTTGGTGGGAGAGAAAGATTCGGCAATATATTCGAAAGAATGGTAAAATTATTTCCGTTTGGAATGAATTCATTGAAGTATTGAGGAAGCAATTTTATCCTTTAGGTCACATGCAGTAATTAAACATGAATTAGAAAATGTTTAGACAAGCTAAAGGACAAAGCATTCAAGATTATACTCATGAATTCAGAAAGAGGGCTATTGCATTGAATGTTTCATTAG
The DNA here is from genome assembly GCA_001517045.1 of Pseudotsuga menziesii. Taxonomy (NCBI): domain Eukaryota; kingdom Viridiplantae; phylum Streptophyta; class Pinopsida; order Pinales; family Pinaceae; genus Pseudotsuga; species Pseudotsuga menziesii. The sequence goes on along the minus strand of LPNX011119058.1, from coordinate 16,564 downwards.
ATACAAAGGAAACTCTTCTTAAGTACATTGGTGGCATGCATTCTTATTTGAAACATACCGTGTTGATGTTTAATCCCAGTAATTTGGATGATGTATGTGTTCAAGCTACCCATTTAGAAGCCAGGGGTAAGCATGCTAATGATACTTTTGTGAAGAAGTCATTTAAATTTGATAGCAAATCAAAAGGTAAATATAAGGGGAAAAAGAAGATGGCTGCTGTTAAGAAAGAAGGTGAAAATCCTATGTGTTTGCATCGTCAGAAGGGACATGATGTCTCTAAGTGTTGGAAACTTCATCCAGAGTTAAGGCCAAAGAAGTACGGGGGAAACAAATACAAAGGAAAAGCAAAAGCTACTGCAGCAGTTGTTCAAGACTTGGGATCCGACTCAAGTGATGAAACGAGGGTTACAACTGTCGGAATCCAAGGTAAGGATAAAAGTATCTCACTTCCCATCGATGCACAATCAAGTTCTAGTGCAAGTACAAGTCTGCCATCTACTTCTAAGCAAAATGATAAAGATAGAAGTGCACTGTATCATGTTCGTGTCATTGCAAATCACACAAATATTGATACATTGTTTGATAGTGGTTCACAAGTAAATCTGATATCAGAAGAAGTGGTTAAGAAATTGTATTTAGTTACTGTGCCTCATGAAAAGCCCTATCCTCTAGGTTGGGTTACTAATGATACACGATTGCAAGTTACAAGGAAATGTATATTAAAATTTGCAATTACTGAAAAGTTTAGGGATGAGGTAGAACTAGATGTAGTGCCACTTGACATTTGTTGAATTGTACTTGGGAGTCCATATTTGTATGACCGAAAAGCAGTCTTTTATAGAGAGCAGAATAAGTATCATATTTTTAAAGAAGGTATGGAATATATTGTACGAGCACATAAGATAAAAACCAATCTAGCAATAGTCTCTGCCGGACAAATGAAGAGGTTGGTAAATTCTAGTAAGAACTTTGTGTTGATGATGGTTAAGATGAAAAATGATGAAGTCTTTAAATATTTTGAATAAGGTGACCCTAAGAATAAATATGAACTGATTGACATCATTTTTTAGTATGATGATTTGTTTCAAGATCCGAAGGGGTTACCACCGAAGAGAGAGATTCAACATGAGATACATTTGTAGCAGGATGTGCCACTCCTGAACATAGCCATGTACCGGATGTCTGTAATGCAGAATGAGGAGATCAAGAAGCAGGTGCAGGAGCTGATTGAGAAGGGGGTCATCCAGCACAACACTTCTCCTTGCGGCTCTCCTATAGTCTTGGTTCCAAAGAAGGATGGGTCGTGGAGGATGTGTATCGACTACAGGGCCCTTAACAAAATCACCATTAAAAAAAGGTATCCTCTTCCTCGTATTGATGATTTGCTTGATCAGTTGAAACATGGAACTTACTTTACAAAATTGGATCTGCGTAGTGGGTATCATCAAATCCGTGTTGCTGAGCATGATGCTTGGAAAACAGCTTTTAAAACAAAACAGGGTTTGTATGAATGGCTTGTGATGCCTTTTGGGCTTTGTAATGCACCTGCTACTTTCATGCGGGTCATGAATGATGTCTTTCGTTCATTCATTGATGATTTTGTATTTGTGTATCTAGATGATATCCTTGTGTTTAGCAACACCTGTGAAGAGCATGTTGTACATGTGAAAAAGATTTTAGATGTACTGAGAAAGGAAAAGATTTATGTAAAAATGTCTAAATGTGAATTTGCTAAAACTTCTTTAGTATATCTAGGCCATATTATTGGTGGAGGCCACCTGTGAGTGGACCCAGCCAAGGTTGCTATCATTGTAAACTAGCCACGGCCTAACACCGTTACTGAAATCAGAATTTTTCTGGGTGCAGTTCAGTATTGGAGGAAATTAATTTCTGGGTTTTCTTCCATTGTTGCTCCGTTACATGCATTGACAAGTGTTAAAGGAATTTTCCAGTGTGGAGGCAAGCACCAGAGAGCCTTCGACACTTGGAAGGAAAAGATTAGCATAGCACCAGTTCTGACATTGCCAAATTTGCAGTAGCCATTTGAGATCGAAACCGATGTTAGTGGGTTTGCCATGGGAGCAGTTTTGATGCAAGGAAGGAAGCCAGTCTGTTACCATTTAGAAACATTCTCTACTGCGGTAAGTAACTATCCGACCTATGACAAATAATTGTATGCTTTAGTACAGAGTGTGAAGAAGTGGAAACATTATATCATGGGAAAAGAGACAGTCATACATACTGATCATCAGCCACTTCAATATTTACAATGTCAAACTAAAATACAACAAAGTAGGCATTTAAGATGGATGGGGCTCTTACAATAGTTTCACCTCGTAATCAAGTACAAAAAGGAAATTCAGAATAAAGTAGCAGACATGTTATCAATGCCACCTACAAATGCTTCAATCATTCTTCAGAACAGTTCATTAACACATGAAATTTATATTGAACAGTATGCAGAAGATAAAGATTTTAAGAAAGTATATGCATCACTAATACATGGTAAACAGGAAGAGAACTATTATGTGCATAATCAGCTCTTGTATCATCTCGGTAAACTCTGTATTACAGAGAAAGAGAGAGTGCATGTGATCCGAGAAGCACATAGTTCATTGATTGCAGGACATTTTGGTGTAAGTAAAACATTGTCTGTATTGCAGAATCATTGTTATTGTCCTCAAATGAAAGAAACTGTAGCTAAATATATAAGGGGTTGTGTTATGTGTGCAACAAGTAAGCCTAGCAATAGGAAATCGGGTATGTACACTCCTCTTCCAGTTTCTTCTCGTCCTTGGGAAATAATTTCTATGGACTTTGTAGGAGGACTACCTATGTCTAGAAAATGGCATGATTACCTATATGTTGTTGTGGATAGGTTCAGCAAAATGTGTATCTTAATGCCATGTAACAAGCAGATCACTACTGAACAAACAACTCTTTTATTCTTTCAAAATGTTTGGGTACATTTTGGGCTACCCATGTCTATTGTATCTGATCGGGATTCTCGGTTCTTGGGAAAATTCTGGTCAACTTTATGGGAGATTATGGACACTAAACTAAAGAAAAGTACAGCTTTTCATCCACAGACTGATGGGCAAACAGAGGTAGTGAATAGAATAGTGGTTCAGCTGCTCAGAGGATATTGTAGTAAACATCCTAAAATTTGGGATGAGAAGTTGCAGTATATACATCATGCTTACAATCATGTAGTTCATTCTTCCACGAAAAGATCTCCTTTTGAAACTTGTTTTTGTTATCTGCCAAAAACACCGATGGAATTCTCTTTTGGCAAAGATGTAGTGGATGGGCATCATGATGCAGATAAAGCTTTAAAGTTCATTCATAGAATCCAAGCAGTGCAGTAGGCAGTTCAAGAACAGTTCGAGAAGAGCCAGGACAAGTACAAGGCCAGGCATGATAATCATCGAATTGATCATCAATTTCAGGTTGGTGACCGAGCTTGGTTACACATCACCAAAGAAAGGATGAAAGGTGAAGGTAAAAATCTTAAACATATCAGGTATGGTCCTTTTGAGATCTTGGAAAAGATTGGTGCTAATGATTTTATCTTGAATTTACCTCCATACATGCAAATTTATTCAGTTGTCAATGTTGAGAATCTTAAATTGTATGAACCTCCTATGATCATGGATGAGGAAACTAACGTACAGATTCCTTCAATTGATGATTTGGCACCTAAATATATGAGAGAGTTGCAGGATGATGTTGTTCTTGACAGAAATGTAAGGGCTTCATGTCGGGGGAATGCTGAGTACCTTCGAGTGGGACTGAAAAGAATGCATCCCAACAAAGCGAGATGGATGGAGATTGGTAAAGTGAGGGAACTTTACCCTCACTTACTTGTAGAATAATTCAGGCTTTTGGTGGTCCAAAGGCTCTCCAATGGGGAGGATTGATCCGGTGGATAATTCCTCTTTAACGATCCAAAATATGGTACATGGTTCAAAGAAGCCGCAGGTGGAAAATCGGACGTCGGAAGATTTTCCCTTCCGCAACGTCGGAGGTCGAAAGCCTTCCGGTGGCCGCAACGGCGGAAGCTTTGACGAATCAAAAATTGGATGCATTCTGGCAGCTGTAACAGCGGAGTGATTTTCCTTCTGCAGATCGAAGATCGGAAGATATTTCCTTCCGCAACATCAGGGATTGGCAGCTTCTTTCCTTCCGCCACGGTGGTGCTCACAAAGCTCCTTTCCTTCTGCAATGGCGGAAGCTTTTCCCTTTTTGAAACGGCAGGGAATCCACAATGGCAGGAATGTAAGTACATTCGGAATCCGAAGTTATTTCTCTTCCGCAACAGCGCAGATGGAAGGATCGGAAGCACAAAGGCTTTCGATAGCCGCAACGGTGGAAGCCAAGTGACTACCGCTTCCGACTTGAAAACCATCCGACAGCCGACTGAGGCCAGGTTCATCAAATTAAAATATCGGAGCCCATTCCTGTTTCCCTTCCACAATGGCGGACGAACAGATGATCACAACTTCCGATTTGAGGATGGAAATGCGTTCGCGTAGGGGGACTTTTCAAAATGGCTGTTGCAGAATCTTGATGCTGTATGATGGTAACATCGATAGGGAGGTGAATAGTCAGGGCAGTTGGCAGAAGGAGGTGAACAGTCGCGTTCTTGAGCGTTGGCTCAATTGTAACGGCCAAGATGAGTATTAAAGGAGGAATCCATTCAGTGGAAAGGGGATTGGGTGATTCCA
>LPNX011119058.1:0-11638 GCA_001517045.1 Pseudotsuga menziesii | reverse complement strand
GTTGCAGTGTGGTTTTCTAAGTATAAGTTTTAGAAGTAATTAAAAAATAAATATCATATGAATGCCAAAATGTGTGTATGATATGTCAATGGATAGAAGACTCATTGGTGAATCTATTGGTATCAACTCCACTTAGTTATGTTCTAGGAATGGCAGGGTTTACACCTCTGCAAGGCACAGTAAATTTTCCATTTGTTTGAATGAGGGCTAAGTCTGTTTTTTTAAGCCCTCGACCGAGGTATGAACCTCGACCGAGGTATCTAAATACCTTGGTCGAGGTATTTGAATACCTCGACCGAGGGTTTGTAAAGCCCGCAATACCTCGGTCGAGGGCTTGATAAAACCTCGGTCGAGATATTAAGACCTCGGTCGAGGGCTTAACAAGCCCTCGACCGAGGTGCGTTTTTCTGTTTTTGCCAAAATACGCTTGCCAAAAAGTGTTACCCAGGTCCATGGATTCACCCGATTCAGACAGAAGTTTGGGTACAGTTCGTTGGGAGCATAGTGCAGCGTTTTCTCTATGAGGAGAAGTTTCAGAGAGCATTTTTGTTGTTCCTATTGAAGTTGACTACTCTTAGTTATACTTGGCTTCTTTTTCCTATTGAAGTCTAGTTTTGTAACTTTCAGAGAGGAGGCCTTGAAGACTTTACTGTTAATGTCCAGTTTCTGTGATTAGTCCAGAACCTTTTTGTACCATTTAAAGCCATTAATTGGATTGGTTCCTATTGGAGAGGGACCCGGAGACGTAGCCCAGTGGAGGGGGTGAACTCCATTATCAACTTTGTTTGTGACTCTGTTTCTGTGTTTTCTTCCTTGTATCTATCTATCAGTGTTGTGGTTTTCATTCCTGTTCTGAGCATTTAATTTTTGTTAATGTTGTTCCATTAATTAACCTGTTACATGCATTCTTTTACAACAAACTATTAGAGCACTAAGTTGAGATCCTATGGATCAATAAGAAAAATCTTATTTTGCACACTAAAGACATAAAAAATGGCTAAGTGTTGTAAAGGAGCAATGTGATGCCCGCATTAAGTTTGATTCCCGCACTAAGGATGATGACTACATCACATGCCATGGAATAGATGAATATGTGGCATGAAGTTGAAATCATTGTTGCATTATGACATCGTTCTGGAGAAATATGACAAATTAGTGAAAATCAGGCAATTCGCTAAGTGTGGGAATATTGGTCCAAGTAGCCTTAAGAGGATGCCCACCACAAATGGTTTGTTGAAGAAAATACCCACACCACATTGGGATATTATAGGTTGTTGTTTTGTCTACTAAACCATGGTCTCAGTTTGTCCAAAGAGACATTGAAGAATAATTTATGGACCTTCCAAAACTGTGGTTTAGGGAAATTAGACCAAGCCTAGGAGAAAATAAAAAATTGTCCAAGTATGAATTATTGGTAAAATATTCGTATTAGGGCTTAGGGAAATTCCTGCCACAACTCATGGGTTGATGATCAAAATACTATGAGAGTGTAGATCTCTAGAAACTTGTATGTTGCATCCAACCATATAATTATCCTAACCAAAAAGTCTTTCAGGAAGAAGATAGCAATCTACCAAAAGTGTCTCTTAGCCATATTTCCACTGCTCCAGAAAAAATTCCTACCAAGGAGAGAGAAAGAATCTCTAGAAGATGAACGTGTTTTTTTGGACTCACCTTTTTGAACTATACCCATTGGGAATATCACTTGCCAAGTTTGAAGGAAACATGAAATCACCTTGGTGACCTAGGGTTTGAAGAGAACTGGTTAAGTGTTAGACAAAGTGTTTGAGTGACCACTTGGAAATGCTCACAAGGGGGTGTTCCATTGATGATAAAAATAATCAGATGATATGGTCCTATTCATTGTTGAAATGGATATATGGCCATTCTCTTTGTTTTTCTTATGGTGACCAGATAAGGAAAATATCAACCTCGCAAAATCAAAGAAAAATCTTATTTTGCACACTAAAGACACAAAAAAAAGGCCAAGTGTTGTAACGAAGCTAAGTGATACCCGCACTAAGGATGATGCCTGCATGACATGGCATGGAATAGATGACTATGTGGAATGAATTTGAAATCATTGTTGCATTATGACATCGTTCTGAAAAAATTTGGCAAATTAGTAAAAATCAGGAAATTGGCCAAGTGTGGGAATATTGGTCCAAGTAGCCTTAAGAGGATGCCCGCCACAAATGGTTTGTTGAAGAAAATACCCACACCACATGGGGATATTGTAGGATGTTGTTTTTTCTACTCAACCATGGTCTCAATTTGTCCAAAGAGACAATGAAGAAGAATTTATGGACTTGCCAAAACTGCAGCTTAGGGAAATTAGACCAAGCCTAGGAGAAGATAAAAAATTGTCCAAGTATGAATTATTGGTAAAATATGCCCAACAGGCCTTAGGGAAATGCCTTCCATAGCTCATGAGTTGATGATAAAAAATATTATGAGAGTGTATATCTCTAGAAACTTGTATGGTCCATCCAACCATATAATTATCATGACCAGAAAGTCTTTCAGGAAGAAGATATCAATCTGCCAAAAGTGCCTCTCAGCCATATCCGCACTGCTCCAAAAAAATGCCCGCCTAGGAGAGAGAAAGAAGCTACAGAAGATGAAAGTGGTTTTTATGGAATCACAATGCTGAACTATATCCATTGGTAATATCACTTGCCAAATTTGAAGGAAAAATGAAATTACCTTGGTGACCTAGGGTTTGAAGAGAATTGCTCAGGTGTTGGACAAAACGTTTGAGAGACCACTTCGAAATGACCGAAAGGGGGTGTTCCTTTGATGATAAAATTCATTAGATGATATGGTATTGTTCATTGTTGAAATGGATGTGGAAATTTAACCCAGGTGTTAGAACAATTACACTCACAACAATTGCCAATTACACATGCAAATTACTCACAAAAGGAGACTGGATATGGAGCTGAACACTAATATGTATTGAATAAGTGTACAATAGCCAACCTTGTGAAGACATAGGCTACCACAATAAATAATTACATGAGATATTTGAATTCATAAGGATTCCATTCGAATTTAGTCAAAAGCAGCCTTACTAAATCTAAGCAAATCCCCCATAGGTGCATAAAGCAGCTTCCAAAACTGTCTAGGAGATCACGAATTGGAAAAATCAATTAGGAAAGATAATAGGTGGTGGAAGGACAAATCATACATGCTTTTCATAGGAGAAAAGAGTGGAGGATGTTGAGGACCAAAAACAAGTTAACTTCGCCTAGTCAAACTTTCCCAATTGCCTTAAAACTCAGAAAAAGCAGGCAATAAAGTAGAAAAAGCAGACATGCGCTAGGGAGACCAGGAATAAAGCAGATTTGATTCCAAGAGGTTTCCCAAGCACTCCATGACTCAAATTTAGCAAGTTTGACCACTATGGATGTGTGGAGGACAACTTGCATAAGGTGGAATATGGAAACTAGGCAAATAAGACAAAAATTGGATTAATTAATGTCTAAGGTAGCTAACTATGGGTTGATTATTCTAACAATGGATATCTATCCACGCTCTTGGTTTTTCTTATGGTGGCCAGATAAGGAAAATATCAACCTGTGAAAATAGAAAAAAAATGTTAATTTGCATAGTAAAGAAAAAGAAAAAATGGCTAAGTGTTTTAATGGGGGTAAGTGGTGCCCGCATTAAGGTTGATTCCTGCACTAAGCATGATGCCTGCATGGCATGGCATGGCATAGATGATGATGTGAAATGAACTTGAAATCATTGTTTCATTATGGCATCATTCTAGAGAAATACGACAAATTAGTTAAAATCAGTAAATTGGCTAAGTTTCGGAATATTTGTCCAAGTAGCCTAGAAAATGTGGTTTAGGGAAATTAGACCAAGCCTAGAAGAAGATAAAAAATTGTCCAAGTATGGAATTATTGGTAAAAGCTACATAACTGGCCTTAGGGAAATGCCCTCCATAGCTCATATGATGATGATAAAAATATTCTAAGAGTGTGGATCTCTAGAGTGTTGTATGGTGAATCCAACCATATCTAGAAGGCTATAATAAGAGTTTTTTCGGACAATTTGAAGACAATATAAAAACATCTTCACAATAACCCACATGCTAGGAAATGTATATTATCGTTTCAAACTTACAAATTTCATATATAATGAAAAAGTTATTTGAAAAGAGAAAACAATTATAACAGAACAATAATATACTAGACATAATTAAATGGAAGAAATACATAATTCATATGCATTAAATAGTAGAATTCACCATATAGATTACACCTTAATAGTATAAAATTTTATTAATAAATGTAGATATATCTAGCTTCAACCCCATGGTGTTATTCTCAACTTATGACAATTGTATGGACTGTGGCATGCATTTTCCTATGCCCAGTTTTGAATATTTACACATTGTATTTTACATAACAACTTAGAATTTCAATCATTAATTTTTAATTTGTCCAAGATGCTTGCAATTTTAGTCATTAATGTTAAATTTTACTGCTATGCATTCCTATCTTGCATTTTTATGCTTATGGCTTGCATTTTACACCAAGTGTCCAAAACAGTAAAAAAAGGTTAAAATTACACCTTTCATAGGTCAACTGTGAGCATACGAGGTTAGGTTATATAAAATTACCACAAGGATAGTTTTCTAAATATATCTAGCCATACAATTTCCAAAATTATTTACTATAAACATTTAATAGGAGGGTTTGGCTTGCATTTTATTAATGTAGGTGGATATTTCATAAATACAAGACAACCATGTAGTGTTTTTACACAACAGGCACTTTCTGAACGAAAATTGAAAAAATAAATGTATAATAATGTGGAAAATAGTAAAACATACCATTTCCAACTAAAATCACTAAAAAATGCCCAATACTTAGGGCTGGGTGGGCATTTTTGTGATCTGGGTAAAACTCATTTGAAAACACAAAACTTGTCATTTTGTCAATTTAACTCTGGACAAATGAAACATAATTTTAAAAAATAGAAAGAGGATTTTGTCAAAAATATATCTATCTTAAATCCCATGGTGTTAGTTTCAACGTATGACAATTTTACGACCGTGGCATGCATTTTCCTAAGCCCATTTTTGAATATTTACACACTGTTTTTACGAAACTTAGAATTTCAATCATTTTTTTTAATTTGGCCAAGATACTTGGAATTTTAGTCATTCATGTTCAATTTAACTGCTATTCATTCGTAGCTTGCATTTTTATTCTTATGGCTTGCATGTTACACAAAGTTTCCATAACAGTAAAAAAAGGTTAAAATTGCATCTTTCATAGGTCGACTGTGAGCATACGAGGTTAGGTTATATAAAATTAACACAAGGATAGTATTCTCAATATATCTAGCCATCCGATTTTTAAAAAAAATTACTATAAAAATTTAATAGGAGGGTTTGGTTTGAGAGTACATCAAAACATGTAGAGAAGAATATTACTCTATTATTATATTAGTCACTCTATTACTCTTATTTTTCCACAATAGTTAGGATGCCAAATTTTTACTCTATTATTTACTCTTACTTTCTTCTTTTCAATAAGTATACTTAACATGCTAGAAAAATAAGTACACTTAACATGCTAGAAAGTTAACTATGTTGAAATTGAAAATGTAAGTTGTGTATAGTTGACTTGAAACACATTTGTAATTTTTATTATAGTTTGGAAAAGTCAAAACACATTTGTAATTTTTATTATGGTTTGCAAAAGTCAGAACACATTTGTAAGTTTTATTATAGTTTGCAAATGTCTAAACACATTTGTAATTTTTATTTTAGTTTGGAAAAGTCAGTGTGCTAGTATCCTGTGTGTGCATTTGCGTACATCCTGTGCGTGCATCCCCTTCTTCCTTTCTCAGAGTGCGATCATCCTGCAAAATGGAAACAACAACGTCATCTTCTATGCTGTCAACTGAAATAGGGGGTTGTGAAGTTGCTGAGAGGTTCACTGTTAGAAAATTCAGAGTGTTGAGGCATGGAGTGATAGAACCAACTGGCCAGAAGGTATGCTAAATGTCCTGGTCATAGTAGGATTGCATCATTTTCTTTTCTGTCAGTTCAATTTCAACAATGAAGAGATAAATAATCCCATTTCTAGTTATGATGATGAGTCCAATGAATTGATTATTTTTGGGAGGAGGGTTTGTCTGGACCCTGATTTGTTGTCACGTGCAATGAAAATTCCACGGAGGGGGGGAGTAATGCTCACCACCAAGAAAACCCTCAAATTAGAAAAGGGTGATATGGCAAACAAAATATGTGGAAGAAAGGTTAAGGTTTCCTGGAACGGTTTGAAGATGTAAGATGTTCCACCAGGATTGTACAAAACGTTAATTCAAATTGTACTTAGGACAATTATGAATCATCACAAGCAAGATATTTTAGGTGATTCTATGAAGTTGGTGATTCATTGGGTTGAAGACCTGGCCATAGATGTCCCTCATCTATTGGAAAAAGAATTTCATTTTGCACTGCAGGAGAGAAAAATGAAGAGAGTGAAGTTCAGTTACCCTGACACACTACAAAAAATTATTGACTTATATCGACCCAACACTGTTGAAGGAAGTAGATTTAAAAATACATACATTAAGAGGCCAAAAATGGACAAAAATAACCAAGAAGTTCCTCAACAATCTCCAAAGGATAGCGTACAAGTCCTTAAAGATCCTTTTGAGTACTGTATGGAAAGTTTGGGAAGTGACCCTGAAGAATTTGATGCTGTCTCAATTCTGGACAGATTACATGAAGGCAGAGAAATAAATGTAAATGAGATGCACGTTGAGTTTAATGAACAGGAGGAGCATAGTGATGATTATATTTATGCTCGTGTAGAAATGCCACTAGTTATATATACACCTCCATAGTTCAGATTTGAGAAAACTTCCTCTCCAAAATATTTTTTTGATGGTAAAACTATTTTTAAGCTACTGTACAATAAAATGTTGCATTTCAAAGAAGAAGCTGAATTTCATAGAAAATAGTTTTCCTATTGGTATCTTAGCATAGTACAGAGAATAGAACTTTGTAGGATTAAGCAGATGGAAATTTAGGATCTCTTAAAGGTAGGCGCTATTTTCCAAAAATAAACAGTTGCCAAATTCCTTTTTTCGAAGCCTTGTTAAAATTTTCACTATTTACAGGTAATTGCAAGGTTAGAAACAGAACACGTGGATACTATGCAGGAATATTCTATTAAAAATTTGCAAATGGTGGACCTCTTTAAGGTAGGAGGAATTTTTCAATGTTTTTTTCCAAAACAAAAAGTTTCCAAATTCCATTTTTTGAAGCCTCCTAAAATTTTTCCCTGTTTACAGGAAATTACAAGATTACAAGGATCCCTTATGAAGACTATGGACAGCTTGAGAAGGATAATGGCAGGTGTCGAGCATCCTAAATGCAGATAAGTTATTATCAACACACAGAGCTTACGAAATTCATTGTCAACCCGAGGAAGTCTTTTGTTTCAAAGGGTAAGTGCACAATATATGCTAAACACCAAATCATTGTAGTGAATACTGTTCTTAAACAACTATGTTCATCCCTCAAACTTTGTGTGATCCCACCAATCTTCTAACTCTACAATTTCAACCTTGTCCTTCTATGCATCAACCAGAAATGAAATCAACAATTACTGACAGAAAGGAAATCCTATTCACAGCCCAGATTAAAGGAATTGCCTATTGATCTAATCACACTCGGAATTTGTAACCATAAATTAATTGTAATCTAGAAATTCAATTGCGACAGATCAAGCTCGGCTATTCTAAGAATTGAATTCCAGAAATAAAGATCAACAATTATAACAATCCAAGAATTACATAGGGTTCGTGGGATGTCAACCTGAAACCATGAGATGAACAGAGTTGTGTACAGCTATTGAATAAATTGCATAAATATTATCTACTCAGTCGACTGTTACAGTTATTGATCTTAGGAAAATGCAATGCTGTAAATCACACACACCACTGCTGCGCACACAGAAAATATGATTAACAAAACATCACACAACCACAAATTAAAAGATCCTACCTTAACTCAGCAATCTATGTGGAAGGCGGGCCCAGCCTTCACACAGAGACGCTAGATGAACAATGTACAGCTCCCTTAAACCAGCAGTAACTCTTTGTATTAAAAAGGAAGGATTATTACAGATTGCTCCCGCTGTTAATACACCAAATGAATTAACTATTTTCCAACCCCCCTGGGTCGAGACAGCCTTCTGCATTTATACATACAAGCGATAACATTCAATCCTATTACAAAGGGCAGCCATGAATATCTCTGATCTTCAGGCGCCCTGAATAACACTGGTTGTTACAAGACGTGGCATGATACAATTATAGAAAGTGCGAGAAGACTATTGACTGGCCTAGAAGTGGCGATCTTCTCAGATCGCCATAATATTAGAGCAGCTACACTGGAGATCCCTCGATCATAGCACATTCTATTATGGCTACTCTGACCGGCTCTTGTCTGGAATGTCACGTGCCCCAATCGATGATGGATAGGTTGAGGATCCCTTTTGTGTCACGACCATCCCTTGTCCCTGGACTTGTTCAGCTTCATCCCCCTGCATTCTTCTCATCTCATATTATCTTCATACATCACACATATTAGCACAATTTCGAGAGATAAATAGCCTTAATTGTCACAAGAATAAGCATTAATAAGGTAGAACAATAATCAATCTTACCTTGACAATTTAGGGAATAAAGGTGAAGAAATTCGGTCCGATTGGCATGCTAAGCAGTGTAAAACAAGGGAAGAAAGGTGATTAAAGGTGGTTAAAAAGGGACCAAATTTGGACTCAACATCTCCCCCCAACTACCCTGTTGCATGTCCTCATGCAACATCCTACTTCACTCAGAATCTGAATCCTGCATTGAGCTCTGTTCGTGGAGAGAAGAAAAATTGTAGGGAAACTCAGGTTTCTTATCTGCCTTCAGAAAACCTCTGTGAATAACCCAGAACTGCCAATATTTCTTCTCCTCTGCCCTAGTCATGGAAAAATCCCTGTTGTATGATTCTGCTGGCCACCAAATAAGAGGAAATTTGAACTTTAAACCCAGCCGGTTGACTCCACATTCCTTCATACACCCTACATAACCCTTGACTCTTGAGAGTGCATGTTTAAAATTTTTAAAGCAGTAGGGGTCCCTGCTTCTCAGTGTAGAGGAGGAAGCCTGCCATCTGTGCCGGCTGCCATCTAATGCAACCTGCTGCTACCTAGAAATAGATTTGGTACATGTGGAGATTACCTCCTCCTGCAGTTTCATGATGTGTTTCTCCTGGGAAGGAATGGAAAGAAAACTTTTATACCGAGCCAAGAGAATGCCGAGATTCTGGGGTTCACTACGGATCCATAAATTAGTATAGCCTTCATTGTGGGAAAAGGTCTGAAAAGACCTTTCCCACTGAACAAGATTGTTCACAAAAGAGGCAAATGCTCGTAGCTGAACATCTCCTACAAATGGAACAGGATTTGAGTGCCGATCCATAGGGCATGCCATCTCGTGTAGGTACAGCTCACATAGCAAGTTCTTCTCTTCAAAGTTTCTCCCAAGAAATGTCTCCAAAATTTTTTTTGAGGTTGCAATTTCGAATAACCTCCCCTCCTGTACAACTTTTAATTTGAACCAGACAAACTGCTTGAAAAGAAACACTGGATAAGAGGAAGAGGGCTTCCTAGTGCCTATGAGTTCTCGGGATAGGTCATACATTTGATCCTTATCCTTCTGCATGGATGAGAATTTCTTCAATTTCTTTATCTCCTGCTGTAGCTCCTCTACCTGAACTCTGTGGCCCATACGTTCTTCAGCCCCCTTCTCTTCCAACGCTCTAATAATTCTCTTATGTTCATCCAACGCAATTGTCTTTTTCTGGTTTTCTTCCACCTGACTTCTCCATTTAATTACTTCCATCCTCAGGGCTGAAACTTCTGCTGTAAGATCTGAAATCTCCTTTTTATAATGTTTCTCCTGTTCTGCACCCAAATCAATAAAATTTTTGCAAGGGAGGAGTATTGTCTCTTGTGAGACAGTGTCCTCCAGCACTTCTTCTATGAGAGTTGCTGGTTATTGTGTGGCAGCAACATCCCCTGGATTTTCTTCCATAACTATGATTGATGCTTGTTGAGACACTGGTTCTTGTGTAACAGTGTCTTCTCCCTGATCCATCTGCATTTTTGAAATTGATTCTTGTGTTGCTGGTTCTTGTGTAACAGCAACACCCCCTGGGTTATTTTCTATAGCTGTATCCAAGTCTTGTTGAGACACTGGTTCTTGTGTAACAGTGTCTTCTCCCTGATCAGCCTGCATTTCTGAATCTGATTCATGTGTTGATGGTTCTTGTGTGGCAGCAACATCTTTCAAACTCTCCTCAGCATCAACCTCCATTGCTTTTAAGGAGACTGGTTCTTGTGTGACAGTGTATTCCTCCTGCATTCCTAGATTCAATTCTTGTGTTGCTGGTTCTTCTGTGGAAGCAACATCTTTCGAAATCTCCTCAGCATCCACCTCCATTGCTTTTGAGGACACTGGTTCTTGTGTGATAGTGTCTTCCTCCTGCATTCCTGGATTCAATTCTTGTGTTGCTGGTTCTTGTGTGGCAGCAACATCTTCGTTCCCCTGCTTCCGAGATTGGATATCTTCCCCATCGTACAGCTCTTCCTCAAGGACCTCAGTGTCACCTGAGGCTATTGTCTGTTCATCCTCACTATACTGTAGATCGGGTATGATATCTATCCCTGGATCATCTTCTGTTTGAAATTCAGGAATTCCCAAGGATGTTGTTTCCTGTGTGGCAACATCCTGGATTACCTCTTCATCCTCCCGTGGCTGCAGTTCTTCTCTAAGTTTTGTATCATGAGGACATTCTGGGTTCACAGTGCAATCCTCATTCCCATCATCACTCCTGATTTCATTCTCTGCCCTGGGATTACTAGCAGCCTCAGCAAGGATGATCAAAGATGCTGGTTCTTGTGTTGCAGCATCTTCTTATTCTGCAAGTTCTTCCCTTGTGGACGTGGGCTGTTGCATTGTGCGAACTATGACCCCGTGGCCCTTCTTTTTGAAAATTTCCCCACAATTGGGGCACATTACTTGCTCCTCCTCCCTGTTAGGGTCAATAGATTATGTTCCCTCGAGGTGGTCTGCTGCCTCCACCAATGTATACATTTTCTTCTCGCCTTGTTTCCTACAAGTTTCCTTCCATGTCTCCACTTCCCTTCGAAGTATTTGGACTTCCTCCTTTAATACTGTGTTTTCTTCCAGAAGTCCTTCAAGGCTGGGTTCTACCTCAACTGGCCTTTCTGGAGCATCCATTGGCCTTGGTACAAGGATTGGGATTTCAACCTGTGACTCCAGGGTTTCCCATCTTTTTCTGGCTGCCTCTGAGATTGCATTTGGTTTGAGTCTTTTGCCTCCTATTGGTGCAGTTATGCTCGGCTCCTTAATTGGTCTCTTTCTTCCTTTTCGTGACGTTTTCCCTTGAGGGGATGACGTATCAGGATTCTCTGCTGGGGTCAAAGGAATGTTTTCTTGCGCCTCAGATCGCTCCTCCTCAATTAGGGTTCCTCCTTCCCACTCAGGTGAGGATTCAATAGTGACCGGCTCCATCTGTTCCATC
>LPNX011119019.1:302849-325707 GCA_001517045.1 Pseudotsuga menziesii | reverse complement strand
TATATATATATAAAGCCTACAACCTACAGTTCAGTGCACAAGGCACAAGCCACACTCTATATATATATATATATATATATATATATATAAAGCCTACAACCTACAGTTCAGTGCACAAGGCACAAGTCACACTCCCAACAACAATCCACAAGCTACAACGGACATCGACAACCACAATTAGAAGCCACGCTGCCACAGGCCCACACTCATGCCTTAGACTTCAGTCTCACAGTCACAACCCACAGGCTATAGGCACAATCAATAGACAAATGTTGAAGTCTGAATCGCTACCAGTTGATGCTCCAAGCCTCCAACAATCAACGCCAACTCTTGGACTCCTTGACTTTGCAAGTGGCAACCTTCAGCAATGATTTAGGGTTAGATTTTAGGTTCTTTTTATTTATTTATTTTAAGAAAAACAATGTCATCCACCTGTTCGGACTCGTGGAGGATGAGTGCACATTGACCTGACCAATTATTGACAAACTTAGCCGGTTTGGATCAGTTCGGTAACAAACCGATCGGTTGGTTTGTTACTGAATCGGTGCTTGACCCGGGTTTTCTGTCGGTTTAAGTTTCCACTTTGGTTGGCCGGTCAAACCAGTCGGTTTCAGTTCCGTTTGCATGGTTTTAAAGTTATGCTGTATCTTTGCTGAGCTGAGCACCTTGGAAGTCTACTTCTGGTTGAACCAGGATATCATCTTTGATCCCAAGTTGGAGCAACACCTTGAGGTGCTCTTCCTATTTGATGAACTGCCTACCCAATCTGAGTTTGTATACCCCTGCAACTTCACCTCACCATCTCCAAGATATCTCAACCCATACTCCATTGTGCTCCTCAAGTATCTAAGCACATGTTTTGTAGCTACCCAATGCTCTTGCCTCGGCTCCACCATGAACCGACTCAAGGTGTTCATTGCAAAACATACATCTGGCCTAATGTTGACTAGATACATTAAGGAACCAATCAACTGCCTATACTACGTGGGATCCACCATATTTGACTCTAAAGTTGTTGCCTTCTTCAAATTAGTAATCATTTAGTTCGTAGTCTCTATCCGAAATCTCTTCAGGATCTTCACTACATACATACCTTGCCCAAGGAAAATCTCCCTTGGTCTCTACCAAACATCCAACCCTAAGAAGTAATGCATCATGCCAATGTCCATCTCGAACTCAATTGCCATATTTTCCTTGCACCCTACAATGAACTTCTCAAATCTATGTTACATAAGATTTTGGAACGTGGTATGAGTATCCGGTACAACTAGAAGCTTTGCCCAAATTTGCAAAAAACGTAGGGTTGGGAGCGACAATATATATTATTTTTTTAAAATACATTTAAAAAAATTAAACAGCTAAAAAAACATAATTGTTTAATTTCATAGCTTAAACTATGTTAGTCTCTTAAGCCTCTAGTAGTGTCATGAAATTATTCCTTTTAAGTTTGCTCACTACTTTGAGTCCACATTATACAAAAATTGGGTTTGTGTGACCTGAAGTAAACCCTAATTATGCATGACTCTAGTGCCATGGTATGTTTTGTAAATTTGACCTGTAACTTTATCCCATGGTATGAGTTTGTAAAGGCAAATTGCATATGTGTGTGTACGGAGCACCAATAGCTTTATAAATGATAAGATTCAATCTTTTTCTAATTTCTTGTTCCAACTCCATCTCTATTACTGCTCCTAAGAGTGCCTCTGCAATTTTTTGATGGTAACTACTACATACTTCTCACGTGAATGAACTTGATTGTTTCAAGTTCAAATAACAAACTTTCAAAGTCTTCGATTTTTGAATTTGATGTGGTTTATGATCCTAAATTTCTATATCAATAAATATGAATAATGTAAGATAACTATAAACATTTCAGACATGAATTATAGTTGTTCAATATCTTAGTATTGTAGAAAGATCCATGTCTATTCACTTAAGTACACTGGCAACTTATATTTTGAGTGTGAATGGATCTAAAGTTCTAAACATTTAAGAGGTGTGAGCCCTCTTAATTTATATAACCTTGAAAATTAAAAAAATGGCATTATTGATAGATTCAATTGAATTTTTTCTTATTGGTGAGTTCTTGCCACAATAAACAACATTCATTCAATTGATTTTCGACACTTTTGTTATGAATTTAGGCTCCACATGGTCGGGAGCTTGTAGAAGCTCCATGTCTGTTTAGGAGCTTCTAGAAGGTCCCAATAAAAAGGCATTGGCTAAAGCAAGTTCCCAAAAATCTCTCGAAAAGCTCCTAAGCTCCCAGAGAAGCTACCAACAAAAAGGGGAGGTTTCGTACCAACTCCCAATCTCCCAGGAGCAGGGAAATGCTGGGTATGGCTTGCCAAAATCCCGGGAGCAGTACCCGTGCAACTATGTCTCAAACTTTGTAAAAAACATGTCTTCTACATACAACACCAGAAAAAGCAAATCAATCTCAACAAATATGAAATATAAGTTTAGATATACTTCACTTTTGATGAAGCCCATACTTTGTAGGTATCTATCGATCCTATAATACCATTCTTTTAATGCCTGCGTGAGTCCATACAAGGCCTTTTTCAATTTGCATACATGACACTCCTTCCCACTGATCTCAAAGCGCCGAGGTTGCTCTATGTACACTTCTTCCTCAATTATCCTATTGAGTAAAGTTGTCTTCACATCCATATGATGTATCCTCCATCCCATAACAGAAACAAAAGACATTATTGCTCTAATGGAAGTGTACCTGGTGACTGGAGCAAAAGTCTCCTTGTAGTCCACTCCCTCTTTTTGGGAGAACCCTCCTGCCACAAACCTTGCTTTGTAATTCTCTATGTTGCCATCTACTGCATGCTTGATCTTGTAGAGCTACTTGGAAGTCACTATTGATTTCCTTTCGTGGCTAGGCACAATGTCCCATACATCATTCTTCATGATGGAGGTGTACTCCACCACGACATCCCTCCAAACTTGCTAGTTTAAAAACTAGAAGGCTCAAAATCTATGATGTTTGCTCATTGATGCCATGTAGTTTAGAAAATTCTTCGAAGGTCTGCTGTCCTTGAATGTGCTCCTAGGAGATTTGCCATGTTCTTGAGCATCCCTCCATGTTTGAGTGAACCATCGAGGTCTCTTGACATAACTAGTAGGAGATTGTGGCTCCTCCTCCACACTTGAAGGCTGTTGCCCCAAACTAGAAGTCGTTGGTGACCTTGGCTTAACCTTTGAAGTTTCTTGCTCCTCATCCTTTGTCATTGGAATAGACTCACGAGACTTCTTGGATGCAAAACTTTACATCTCTACTTACTACTGTCTTTCTTTGCTCTAGGATAAAGACCTTGCAGACCTTTGAAGTCTCATTATAACCAACAAACAAACCCTTCCTGCTAGAGGGCTCCAACTTGGTCCTCTTCTCTACTGGTATATGGATATAAACTGGACAACCAAGATGCATAAATGACTCACCTATGGCTTCACCCATGCTTCCTCTAGTGTCTTGTCCCCTAAAATTCTGTGAGGGACACCTGTTTTGGATTTAGACTATTGTGTTGCATGCTTCTTCCCATAGTAAGATTGACAAATCCTGGTCATGTATCATGGCCTTAGTAGCCCATATGATGGATTGGTTCTTGCACTTTGCAACCCCATTTTGATATGGGTTGTACAGAACTGTGAACTCCCTCTTGATTCTTACATCCTTGCATAAATCCTTGAAATCGTTGGAGGTATACTCACTCCCATTGTTTGATATCAAAACTTTGATGTTCTTCCTTGTATAGTTCTCCACTAGAGTTTTGAACTCTTGAAACCTGCTAAAGACCTAATCCTTGGTCTTTAGGAAGTAGATCCATGTTTTGTGAGAGAAGTCATCATTGAAGGAAACATAGTACATGCTTCCTTTGATTGAAGCTATTGACATTAGTCCACATACTTGCGATTGCACTAGGTCTAGAATTCCCTTATACTTGTGCTTGTCGCTTGGGTAAGTAACCTTGACATGCTTGCCAAGCACGCACCCTCTACTTACTCCTTATTGTTCAATGTTGAACTGTGGAAGATTTAGGACTATCTCCCCTAGAATAGGCAGTGCACTATGATGCAAGTGCCCCATCCTCCTGTGCCATAAAATGCACAAGTTATCTATGTTACGAGCCAGGGCTCAGATAGGTTTACCCTGTAACCTATATTATTCGCCTTCCCTAATCCTGATCACCTGAGATAATCTTAGGCTAGACTTCTTTGATCTTATAAGAACTTGTACGTTCTTGAACTCTACTACAAAAGCCTTATCTTCTAGGATCGAAATTGAAAGCAAATTCTTTCTGAGGCCTAGAACAAACACCATGTCATTAAAGTTTAAAGAGTTACCTGACTAGAGTTGGAAAGGAATGGCACCAACTCTTGCTATTGCATACTTCAAATTAGATCAAATTTGCAAGTACACAACATTTGGACGACATTTAACACTTCACATATGTATAAGTTGAAGTTACAAGTACATATCCACAACTTAATATAAGTTGGTACAAGTCATGCTCTTCAAACCCTAGCTAGGGCATCCACCATAAATAGAAAAGCCTAACCACCAATATCTAGCTAAGAATCTACCTACCAAAGCTGGTTGATCCATGAAAGATCCTCAATAAGCAAGTATACACACTAGCAAGTCCTCTTTGGCACTTGTGTAAGTGCCCAAGTGAAAACCAAGATAGTCTTTCTCTATCTTCTCCACATCAAGCACTCCAAGTAGTACAAGGGTTTCGAAATGCAATAGAACCCTTGCGTTCTTCTCTCACAAGAACTACAAGAAGAAGTGCTCCCTTTGATCCTCTAGAGTTTCTCCCAAACCCTAGCTTCCCTTATCTTCTTAGGGAAAACCATAACCCTAATCTTCTTGAATTACCTCAAGAACCCTAACACTCAAGACAAAGAGCAAATCACAATGAAGAAGTGTACAAGTGAAATAGACAAATTCACTCTAGCTTTGACATCTCTAATACAAGTATGTAATTGGTATAAATGATGAAAAGACTCTCTCCTCCTTTTATCTATATGAAGGTGAGGGATGCCAATGAGAATAAAGTGGACCATGTCGACAACAAACAACCTAACTAAACACTAGATTGTTCCACATGTAAACTCTAAGTGACACATGTCAAGCTCCAAGGTATGCATGTCCACCAAGCAATGGTCCCATGGGTCGTGCTCCATAAGAAGTGTCCAATTCTCCTCCTCCAAAGGCCTTCAATGCCCCAACTCTCCCTCTTAAGCTATGCATACCTCTGGGTCCACCAAACCTACACGATCACTTCTCACCCAAAACGTTCTCAAGTCAAGCACAAGCCTCATGCAAGCAACCAATTGTCCCCATGCTACCTAGGGCTCAAAATCCTCCTCCTAGATTCCCAATACTCCTCCTTGAAGTAGTTTGTTCTCCCAAGCAAGCAACCACTCTCTCCATTGTGCACCGCATGAAGAAAGTCACAAGTCACATAGGTTTGTGCACCGCATGAAGAAAGTCACAAGTCACATAAGTCTCCAACCTCCAAGGAAGTGTGCCACATCAGCATTAAGTCAAGGTCTAGCAATCCATAAGTAAGCTATCTCCAATATGTATGTCCATCACTTTACAACCAAGGGTAAACAGTGCACCATGCACTCCACATCATATAAAGCACTCCCAAGCATGGTGTCAAAACTTTTGGAGTAACCCCAAAAGTTAACACTTATGGTTCTTGCAACCACTGTCCTCTTAGGCTGGGTAGGTAGAGAAAGGAGCAACAGCTGTGATGGCACCTTTGGGATGTGAGGAGAAAAAGGAATCAGTGGCTAATGGGATCTGAATTGATTTTATCTTCTACCTACATTTGGCATGGTTTGAATGTGTCTCTGGAACTTCTATTTCACATTATTGAGTATGAACTGAGTCAGATTATGATTCAGACTGGTGCAGCTTTAGAGAAATGACATGGACACAGGAAATGGATTTCTGGTAATAAATGAAGTTGCTTGACAAGGGAAGATGATGAACAATGGAAATGGAACCATGTTTTCCTCTTTTTGGAGCTAATTATCCAGGCAGGGGGTGTTTATAACAAAACCAACAATATTTGCACAGTGCTAACTACTTAAACATAACTCATAACAAATAAACTATTCATTTGCAGTATATCCATCAACACCAAAACACAAATTTGTTCCTGGTAACTGAACTGAGCATTTGTAAAAGCATTCAATGCGGAGATTTCCTTTAGTTGTTAACAAGGATCTTAGATTTTCATTAAGTTCAGAAAACCACTATGCAGAATGACTTCTCTACTTTTGGATACTCTGTCTCTCACCCTTTTTCTGTTTCTTCCATCAGGTGAGCACCTCTTTTTATACATCCTTTTATGTCAAAATCAACTACAATGGCAACTATTCACATACCATTGCCTCAGCTGCCATATTTCAATATTTTTTGATATAATCGTCCAGAGTATTCTTAATCTGTGTGCCACATACCTACCTTGCTACAACTTTCAATTTGAATGGGTGATGAATCCACATGTAACAATTTGCTGAACAGGACAGTGTTGCAGCTTTATCACACTGTAATTCTATAATTTTGCTCTGTTTAGGATAGGCAATCTGCTAATAATTTTGCGTCTTTGTGATCTGTCTATAATGAACAAGTTCATGCTCTTTTTACCATTACCAAATTATGTATGGACACTCTTTGAAGCTATTATTAATTTATTACATAGCATGAGAACATGCATTCTGATTTAGGTAGTTGAAGACATGTTTATTGGAAACAGAATCTACTCTGTTCAATGAGCAGTAAGACTTACGTAAGGATGTTACAAGGATTATGTCAAGGCAAATCTTTAAAACCCAACAGAAGTTGATAACATCAATTCATATCTGGTCAGATATAGATCCTCAGACAGAGATTGCCTTGTATCCTCCTTATAGCTGTGCTATGCCCTCAGGGCCAAAACTTTCTATTTAATCACATGAACAGTTAGCAATTAGGTCATAATCTGTATATTATGCATTACAGTGTGGACAATAGGATTTGCATTACATTTGTGTTGTATAAATTGGTACTTACAAATATCCAGATTCCCTTCACATTGATATTCTGGTTGTCTTACAGCGGATGGCTTGCGTGCTGACAAGTTCTTTGAGCTAGAGAGTGATGGAAACCCTAGGGCCCCCTTCCTAAGAAGCATAATCCAGAAGAAAGGGCGCTGGGGTGTTTCACATGCACGACCTCCTACAGAATCAAGGCCTGGACATGTGGCAATAATTGCGGGCTTCTATGAGGATCCTAGTGCAGTCACAAAAGGTGAGATGTTAGTATATCATTTTTAATATGCTGTTTGCAAAAGTATCCAAGTACAACTGATGGTGCATACTCCAAATTTTTTACTATCCATCAGATTATTTGATTCTGGCATGCCTTGTAATTTGTAAACTGTGACAGTCACCCACATGATGGAACATAGTTTTTACCATCTATCATGTAGTTCTGATTTTCATAGTTTGGTCATAAAAAATTAAACGATATCTTCAATGTTATGGGTATTTCACTTTCAAACGATCTTTCATCAGATGCATATATGTTTTGTTATTAGCTCTATTATCTATATGATCCAATTAATGGTTGTTGCTATAAAGGACATAGAAACTTGAAGGTATTGCAAGTATATTTGGAACACATATTCTTTCTGGATTCTGTCCAGAATCATCCATGGCCTCATATGAATGTCGAAAATATATTCTTTCACACAAACATGCATACACACATATACCAGTGTATGTGTGCCTACTAAAATGTATTGCAAGTGTGTTTGGAATTCATATTCGCTATAGAAGTGATTTTAATTTCAAGTTTGAGCTGGTTAGACTTAGGGCCTATTGCCACAAAAACTAACAACCAGAGGCAAAGTCTCCTGACAGGTTCTAGCCAAGTGCAACTATGGAAACTTTATGACTGTCACCTCGGTAAAGTTTCCCTTCACCTTAAGTGAGGACATGTGGCAAGCTAAGGGCTCCTACAGTTAAGTTAACATGTGGCCACATTGGAGCTTTAAAATTGCTCCATGTTGGACAATAATCACCTCGCCTCCTCAAAAGGCAAAAAGGAGAACAAATTCTCCTTCAGCATTGTGTAAATTTTAACATTGGTAGCCAATGGCTATCAAAATTTAAGAAACTCCAAAGATGCAAAGATTGGTGGAAAAGGACAACTACAATTGTTATCAACTCACCATTGTGATGTCAAACCAACTCAAATTAGAAATCTTCTCTTAAAAAATGTGGAACCTTGAAGTAAATCGCAAAATGAAGAAATCAACATTAAGATGTCCTGCAACAACCAAGCATTTCAAAATGTACAAGAAATGCTTCCTCTAACAAAGGTATTTATGTGTGATTTCCTACAACAAAGGTATTCAATTGTAATTCCAATTTTCATCGTCAAATGTATAGTACATCTAGTGACATTCAACTCTACTTCCTACATAAAGAAAATGGCTTCAACTTTGCAACACCAAAGTTTTGTTGGAGATATTGTCTTGGAGATTGATGGAATATTTGCTTTCTAGAATAATTGTGGTAGAATAAATTCAACCTAGTTTACCTTGGAACAATTGAACATCTACTTGGCAACTTTCTTCTTGCAAAAAGGTTTGTTGGAGATATTGTCTTGGAGATCAATGGAATATTTGCTTTTTAGGATAATTGTGGTAGAAGAAATTCAACCTAGTATACCTTGGAACAATTGAACATCTCCTTGGCCACTTGCTTCTTGCAAACAACTCTCATTTTAGATTTTGTTAGAAATGAATTCAAATGAAATCTATGTTAATGTCCACTAAAGACCAAACATGTCAATAGGATTAGAGACTAGAGATTACACCAATCAAGACAAGCCCATACGAAAATAGGGAAAGGTCCAAGATGCCCAACTAGATGAGAAATATAATTAAAATGACTAAAGTGAAATGAAAAGCTAGTAAACTATTAAATATAAATGAAATGATTGCGTTGAGAGGCGCTTTCTACAGCCCCATGTGGGTGAGATGTGTCTCGTCTGTCACTTTGTCGGCTTCAAAAATAAATATATTGTAAAAAAAAAGAAAAACACACATAATCTAATATGTGAGATATGTCCCGTCTGTCACATTGTCTGCTCCAAAAATAAATATTTGTAAAAAAAATGAAAAACACACATAATCTAATATGTGAGATGTGTTGTCGGGTCCAAAAGTAGATCTAATAATAATAGGTTAGCAGTAAAATTCAATTGACTTGAGTAGTAAAAAGAAAAATTATAAAACCAAGAACATATAAAATTTAATTTTAAATTAGCTAAATTGTAAAACACATTTATGTAATTATATATCAAATTTCAATTTAAAATTTCCTTAACTTGAAAGCTAAGCAACAAAATGTTAGGAATAAAATATGTGATAGAATAAATTACAAAATAATAGCAATCTCAATAGCAACACTAGATTTACCTTGGAAAACCTCGTAGGGAAAAATCAACCATCAATAATAGATTTATTATTGGTCCTTGGCCTCTAGGACAAGGCCGCCAAGAGCATCTCTCCTGCTCACTTTGGCACATTACAATGGAGGATTACAACCATATTTATAAGGTTCTTTACATGCAAATACAACTAGCAAGAAACCACGGGCCACTAAAACCATGTGCCCGAAACCATTTACATCCTTGCTTATTCCCAAGTCAAGGTTAACCCTAACATGTAAATGTTCATTGTTAGTTATAGAGAAAAACAAGCCAATTTTCAAAAACATTTGGATATATGTTTAAAATCTTCAATTGATGGTAAAATGTTTTTCAAATTCCAATTTATTATGAAAATATAGATTTTAGAATTTTATATGGGTTATTTTGCTCATTAACTACTCTTAATATTCATTATTAGTTTTAAAGAAAGACAAGTAAAGTAATTTTTGGAAAACTATTCGATTATATGACTATTAATGTTACTCATCTCATTCTTTTGCTGATATTTACCATATTTTGAAATTACTTAAGCGAGGTGTCCATTTCCCTCCCAGGTAGGAATACTTATTAGACTTTTTTGTAAATTAAAAAGGGTTTGCACCTCAAGAGACTTGATCCCTCTCGGTGCTTGGTAGAACCATAGTTAAGATGGATCTATAATGGTGTATCAAAATCTGAGCCTACAAGAAGATTATCCTAGGGGATACTTGTTGAGGAGAGAGATGGTGACCAAGAGAGGAGGGAGTAGACCCTACTCATCATATTATGACCATGATAGGTGACAATTGCTAGTTGGGTCGAACATTATTCCACTCAAATTAGACACAATTATAGTGGTCTTCAAGATTGTGGAGGACGAAATTTACTACCGAGGGAAATCTAGGGAATATCTAAAGGGTCACAAACCATTGGATGTCAAAAAGATGGAGGAATGGGGGCTTCTAGATGCCAATGCCAAATACATGGAAAGCTTTAGTAGAAGGAGCCTATCTTTGTCCAAGACCGACTATCTCTCTTTTCTTTGTAGAATATTTGGTTTCCTGATATCCTAGAAGATGCCATTGGAATGGATTATGGTTTTTGATAAAGTTCACTTTAGGAAATTACTTGAATTGGGTCATGTTAACTGTAGAGAACCTAGATGCCCAACTATAATAAATGAGAGTGAGTGACATCAAAATATTTCTCGTACAATGATCTATTATGGAGTCTCATTTTGTTTCCTCTCAACCAATAGCTTAAAGACAGATCCCAACAACTATGTTGAGTTATGGTGTAACTCAGGATGTCCTCCATGTAGACTGCCTAGCATGGAGGCACTTATTAGCACATGCATGAGGGTAGAGTGTGAGATGCACTCTGCCATGTGTCATGGATCCAGCAGTGGAGACATGCAGTGGTTCAAGTCACTTTTGCCAGTGACATGCAAAAGTGCCTGATTTTTGGCACCAAAAGTGAAATTAGGGTTTGGTGACCTAATTTCTAATTAACTTATAAAAGGGCATTGAGGGTGCAAAATTAAATGATCTTTTCTGTGTATCAGGAGGTTAGAGCACCTGTGAGCAGCAGTTGACCAAAGGAGGGTGAACCATCTGAGAAAGCTGGGGGCACATGCCTGAGGGCAGTGAGAGGACAAATCCTCAGAGAGTGAGGAATTCTATTATCAGGGCAGTGAGAGAGAGTCTTCACTGAACATCTTCAGAGACTGAAGAGCAGCAACAACAACAGCAGAGTGGGCAGTGTTGAAGAATGTAATCTCACTCGTTAGTTAGTTAGTTAGTTGAGTAGTCACTTGGTGACCCATAGTATTTTCTGACCCATCTTATTGTTATGATGTAGTCCTATATATGCTGCTAATTAATAATGAGAAGGCAATCAATATGCCCATTGTGTTTTCTGTCCTTTTTCTGCTTCTCTTGTAATCTTTAACATGGTATCAAGGTGTATGGCTTGATCCTTGTCTCGGGTAAGCCTTTTCATATAGTGGAAAGCGCACACACAGAGATTGTGATCGAAGCCGGAACACATCGAGGAATCGGGTGTATTTTTTTTTCTTCTCTCTTGGAGCGCTGACACACCTTGCCTGAAGAAAAAGTCTCAGTGACCCATTAACGCACCCTGCCTGAAGGAAAAGTGGGTCGGTGGCGCACCCTGCCTGAAGAGAAAGTGCGTCAGTGACGCACCTTGCATGAAGGAAAAGAGTGTCACTGACACTACTGACACATCTTGTCCAAAGGAAAAGTGCGTTAGCCACTCTTCACTTACACTCTTTTTGACTGATGCACCATTCTGATGCCCTGTGCTAGCTCTACAAGGAGCGTCACTGAGTTAAAGGACCAGATCTTCTATTAGATCTACAAGTACAGTTTTATCGAGCAAATAGTCCTAAGAAGATGGCTACTACCAGCACAAGCACCTCAAATTTGAAGCAAATCTCTGGACCTGTACTGACCGGTACCAACTATGAGTTTTGGTCTATCAAGATGGAGATGTTTCTCCAGCTCAACAAATATTGGGATGTGGTTGAAATTGAGTTCAAAGAACCTGATACAAATGCTCTGGTCGCTATGAGTAATGCCCAGAAGAATGTCTTAGAAGCTCGTCGAGACCGAGATCTCAAAGCCAAATGGCTGATCCAAAGTTGCATTGAGGAGTCCATTTTCCCGCAGATCTTAAGAGCTACTAGCGCCCATCAAGCTTGGAATCTGCTCACATCTGCCTACAAATGTATAGACCGAGTAAAAACGGTAAGATTGCAAACCCTACGACTTCAGTTTGAAAGTTTGAAGATGAAAGAGTCAGAAACTGTAGATCAGTTTATGACTAGGGTTTCGGGCATTGTGACCCAATTTCAAACCTATGGTGAACCTCTTGAACATAAGATAGTTGTTCAGAAGATTCTTAGGTGTCTCATCGAGAAGTTTGCTATGGTAGTGATTGCCATATAAGAGGCAAAAGATCTGTCTCAGTTCACCCTAAAAGAGTTGACTGGATCTCTTCTATCTCATGAAGCTTGATTTAATCAAGAAGAAGAGTCGCCGACCAATGCTTTCAGCATCCAAGCTTCCCTCAATAAAGGTCGAAGCAGAGGAGGACGAGGTAGAGGAAGAAGAGGTCGAGGGTCTCCAGCTACAGAGGACAGAACCAGTCACAGTCATGAACACTCAGATTATTCAGAACACTCTCACAACTCTCAAGGTCAGAAGGGGAGAGGCAAGAGATGGACCAATAAGTCCAATATTTAGTGTAACTACTGCAAGAAGTATGGACACTGTGAACGAGAATGCATAAAGAAGCAAGTTGACCAGAACAATAACCAAAACAATAGCAGAGCCAATGTCTCTAAAGAAGAAGAAGGCTCGTGAGAGGTGATGTTTTTGTCGTATCAAGCAACTAAAGAACATTGCAGTTCAGATCTATGGCTACTAGATAGCAGTTGCAACAATCACATGACAGGTAACAAGTCACTATTCTCTAGTTTGGATTCTTCTGCTGTCACGAATATCAAGCTAGGAGATGACTTTCTGGTTCCAGCAAAAGGAAAAGGTACTATTCCTGTACTTACAAAGCAAAATGAAAAGAATCTATTCATGAGGTGTTCTATGTACCGCATTTGAATGTCAATCTGATCAGTATAGGTTAATTAGTTCATAACCAATATGACATTCGGTTTTATGATACATACTGTACTATCTATGATAAACCCCCAAGTAAGAGACTCATAGCCAAAGTTGAAATGACCAAGAACAAAATATTTCCTCTCAGTCTCAAGAGTGCCTACCTTCCACAGTCTGTAGCCCAATACTGTTTCCAGTCTAGATGAATCCTGGTTATGGCACTGTCGATTCGGTCATCTTCCCTTCAAGAGTCTCAATCTCCTACACAAACAGTCCATGGTCAAGGGGTTACCAGTTATTCATGAACAATCCAACTCCTGTGAGGATTGTATCATTGATAAACATCAAAGGGACAACTTCCCCACTTCCACATCTCGAGCCAAAAAACATCTTGAGATAGTTCATACAGACCTCTGTGGACCCATGCAAACCCAATCCAGAGGAGGTAGTTTTTATTTTCTGACCTTTATTGATGATTTCAGCAGGAAAACATGGATTTATTTCCTCAGGAACAAATCAGAGACCTTCTCTAGGTTCAAAGAGTTCAAGGCTCTCACTAAGAAGCAGTCTGGGAAGTTCATTAAAGTGCTTAGGTCAGATGGTGGAGGTGAATATGATTCACATGAGTTTATAGATTTTTGCAAGCAGCATGGCATCCAGAGACAGTTCACCACCAGATACACTCCATAGCAGAATGGAGTTGCTGAACGAAAGAACCGGACCATCATGAACATGGCCTGTACCATGCTGTCATACAAGAAGCTATCAGATGAGTATTGGGCTGAAGCTGTTGCATGCTCAGTCTACTTGCTCAACAGATCACCCATGGTGAGTGTCCAAGACAAGATTCCTGAAGAAGCATGGAGTGGCACTAAGACTAGTGTTGCACATCTAAGAATTTTTGGTTCTGTTGCATTTGCTCATATACCTGATGCACTCAGAAGAAAGTTGGATACGAAGAGTGAGCATTGCATTTTCACTGGTGACAGTGAACAACATAAGGCGTATAAGCTGTATAATCCTGTCAGCGAAAAGGTTGTGGTGAGTAGAGACGTGAAATTCCTTGAAGACAAAGCTGGAGTGATCCTTCAGACATACAACAACAAGAAAGCTCATATTTGTTAGATTTACCTATCAGACTTCCAAGATTGGAAGTACAACAACAAGAAGAAACATCAACAGGCAGTCCACCTCAGAACCTGAAAACCAGAAGCTTAAGAGAGTTATATGAATAGACTCCAGTTATTGATGAGCAACTTTAGTATGCTCTATTTTCCTGTCAGCCCACATCTTTTAATGAAGCAGTGAAGGATGCACAATGGGTAAAAGCCATGAATGAAGAGATTGATGCAATAGAGAAAAACCAGACTTGGGATCTTGTTGACATCCCTGTGGACAAAACCAGTATTGGAGTCAAATGGGTTTCTAAGACCAAACTGAATGAAAAAGGAGAACTTGAAAAGCACAAGGCAAGGTTGGTTGCCAAAGGATATGCACAACAATATGGTGTAGATTATGATGAAACCTTTGCTCATGTAGCAAGGATGGATACCATCAGAGCTATACTTGCCATTGCAGCACACAATTAATGGCCCGTGTATCAAATGGATGTGAAATCTGCCTTTCTTAATGGTATTCTTGAAGAAGAAGTTTATGTAGACCAGCCACCTGGTTATACTGTCAAAGGTCATGAAGACAAAGTGTTTAAACTGAAAAAGGCCTTGTATGGTCTAAAACAAGCGCCACGAGCTTGGTACAGTAGGATTGACTCCTACCTCGTCAACAATGGTTTCAACAGAAGCGGCAATGAGCCCACTTTGTATGTCAAAACATAGCAAGGTAAAATGTTGATGGTATGTCTTTATGTTGATGACATGATTTACATTGGTAATTTGATGCTTGAAGATTTCATGACAGTCATGAAAAAGGAGTTTGAAATGATTGATCTAGGAATGATGAAGTACTTCCTTGGTTTGGAAGTTGCTCAAATTGATCAAGGTATTTTTATTTGCCAGCATAAGTATGCTACTGATATTTTGCAGAGATTCAGAATGGATAAATGTAAACCAACAGAAACGCCCATTGCTCTTGGCACCAAGTTAACCAAGAATGATGATGGACCAACAGTAAATGCTACACGCTATAAACGAATGGTAGGCAGTTTAATGTACTTGACTGCAACTAGACCTGATTTGATGTATGTTGTCAGAGATTTATGGAGTCTCCTAAAGACTCTCATTGGAAAGTTGGAAAAAGAATTCCGAGATATGTTGCATGCACACTTGGATATGGACTCTGGTACATTCATACACTAGACAATACTCTCATAGGGTACACTGACAATGATTTTGCAGGAAGTATTGATGATAGGAAACGCACATCTAGTTATGCTTTCCATTTGGGTACAAATCTGATCTCTTGGGCATCTCATAAACAACCCATTGTCAGCATGTCTTCTGCAAAAGCAAAATATGTAGCAACCAACACAACAGCTTTGCCATGTAGTTTGGCTAAGAAGACTTTTAAAGGATATGGGACACACTTAAAAGGATCCCACTTCTATTTTTTGTGATAATAGCTCTGTAATGCAATTGTCCAAACATAATGTATTTCATAGAAAAAGCAAACACATTGACACTCGCTATCATTTCATTCGTGAGTTAGTCAATGATGGACAAATTTCTTTACAATTTTGTGGCTTTAAGGAGTATTTGGCTGACATGTTCACCAAACCATCGGGAACATCTGCATTTGACTATCATAGAAAGCACTTAGGCATAGACAATGCTGAAGATGTTCTACCAGTTGAGATTAAGGAAGTGTGTTGAAGAATGTAATCTCATTGGCTAGTTAGTTAGTTAGTTGAGTAGTCACTTAGTGACCCATAGTATTTTCTAACTTATGGTATTCACCCATGTTATTGTTATGATGTAGTCCTATATATGCTGCTGATTAATAATGAGAAGGCAATCAATATGCCCATTGTGTTTTCCGTCCTTTTTTTTGCTTCTCTTGTAATCTTTAACAAGTAGTTGGAGGAGGACATGAGTAGCAACACGTCACATGTGTGGGATGTGAGGAGACTGCTGCACACGTCTGGGAGGGTGTGAGGGCCCAGAGAGCTGAGGGTCTTCTTCAGTGATGAGGAAAGGTCTTCATCGATCAATCAAAGATTGACTGAGTGCAGTATTGCTGGGAGTCTGGGATGTTTTTTTGAGAAGAGAGGACGCAAATATAACTGCTGGGGGGACGTTTTCAGTGATTGAGGATGTAGTTCATCTTCCAGAGCAGAGCATATCAGATCAAGGAGCTGAGGGAGCATCCTTAGGAAAGATAGATAGAGTGTACAACATCCAGTGACTGGGAGAGTCAGATTTGAGAAATCCAGCATGAGGGTGTACTGCTGGGGGCATATTTTCCAATGAGCAGCAGTTGCAGCTATTGCAGATCTAGGGCTTTGGCCCTTCAGGTTCACTGGTTGCTTCTCTAAATCTTCTTGTACCTCTTCTATATTTTATTTTTGTAAATTTTCCTTTAAAATTCAAACTCGGGCTAAACAATATATTTAGTTGTTACTGAAAACCACACATGAATTTCTTTTACTAGTATTGCAGCGGAAGGTAAATACTGAGAAACATCTACAACATCACATAAATATAGACACAGTATTTTGGGTATGGAAACCCCCGGATAAAACCTAATATGGGAAAACCGATGCAGCAGTCGGATATGAATTTTTTATTAAGAAGATATGGAACAATTACAACCAACATATAAATTCACCCAACTTGGTGAAGTAGAACCTTTGCAAAATCGCTGAGCAAACCTAGCAACATGGTACAACCACCTTGCGTAGCTATACGACCCTCTTGCATTAGCTGTACGGATTCGTACGGTCTTGGCGTCAGTTGTACGGAATCCATACGATTGTATGACAGTTGCTGTATGACCTCCTTTGCAGCATGCGATTTCTCCTTTGCGTGATTCTGTATGGCCTACTGCTCAGCCTGGTAACCCGACAAATCCTTTGGGAGAATTTCCCTACGTCTTCTCTGCAAACCTTTCTGTTTGACTTCTCTGTTTGTCTGTATCTCTCCTGTGTATGGGTCCTCTCCACCAAATCTCCTTTTAACTTAATGGCCAAGCGAAAATCCTAACCCTCACTATGGATTAATGGATGTGATCCTCCGGTGAGATCAATCGCCAATGTTAGAATAGCCATCACTTAAATTATTTCACTTTTTACTTTATAAAAGTGACTCTATTAAGTCAAAATCAAATTAGAATAATTAATGTATTTTCCTAAGCCTAAACTTAGGAAAGTCACATTAATACATTTGGCATCCTGTTTAATGTCTTCCTAGCATGCAAGGACACATGCAATGCTAGAAGACCTTCCTTGTTGCCACTGTCTAACACTCCCTCTCAACGAGGAAGGGATTCGGTAGCAACCCCAACTTGTCTCTGAACTTCACAAAACTGTGTCTGCAAAGTGCCTTGATGAAAATCTCTGCCACCTCCTCATCTGTCTGAATGTAGTCCAACCGAATGGTTCCTCTCTATACACAGTCTCTTAGGAAGTGGTACCAAATGTCTACGTGTTTGCTCTGATCATGGAACATTGGATTTTCAGATAGATTGATGCCACTATGATTGTCACAGTGAACTACTGTAGCCTCTAGCTCACACTCGAACAACCCTGAAGGCAACTTCCTCAGCCACATTCCCTCACAAGCAGCCAAACTGGCTGCCATGTACTCAGCCTCT
The DNA here is from genome assembly GCA_001517045.1 of Pseudotsuga menziesii. Taxonomy (NCBI): domain Eukaryota; kingdom Viridiplantae; phylum Streptophyta; class Pinopsida; order Pinales; family Pinaceae; genus Pseudotsuga; species Pseudotsuga menziesii. Next base: position 307,809 of record LPNX011119019.1, on the reverse strand, counting down.
GCCAAGCTCAATGCAACTGACTTCTGCTTCCTGTTGAACCAAGAGACAACCCCTGACCCAATGCTGAAGTAGGAACCTGAATTGCTTTTTCGGTCCTCTACACATCCTGCTCAATCAGCATCTGTGAAACCTTGTTACTGTACACTCCCCCTATGCTCATAAACCAACCCATACTCCACTGTACCTCTGATGTAGGGAAGTATATGCTTTGCAGCTGTCCAATGCACTCTCCAAGGGTCCACCATGAACTGGCTCAAAGAATTGACTGCAAAGCTAATGTTTGGCCGTGTGTTGACCAGATACATGAGCGATACAATGTAGGATCAAATCCGTTTGACCTCGATGCATCAATCTTCCTCCAATTGGAAACTAGAGGTATGGACATAGGATTGCAATCCACCATCCTGAATCTCTTCAAGATCTCCACTGCATACTTCCCCTGCCCAATGAAGAAGCACTCGTCTCTCTGCCAAACCTCCAAGCCTAGGAAGTAATGCATCAACCCAAGGTCTTTCATCTCAAACTCAACTGCAAGGTTGGACTTGCAGTCGTCAATCAACCTCTCATCTCCTGTAAGAAAGAGATCATCTACATATAAGACCAGTATGAGAGGCACCTCACCTGTCAAGAAATACAGGTTGTGGTTCGCCTCATTCTGCTAGAATCCCATTTCCTGCGATAACCAGAGTTGCATCAAGCTGTTAGAAAACTTGATGTTCCGCGACAAATCAAAGCATATAGAAATCAAGTACCACTACATCCGAGATATTTTGCTGAGGGGAGCTGTACAACTCCAGTATGTTCCTATAAAGGAACAAGTTACTGATGTGTTCACTAAGCCTCTGTCTCGTATAAAGTTTGAATACTTTCGAGACAAGCTTGGTGTAGTCCGAAAGGACCTCCCTTGTAAGAGGGAGCGATGATGATGATGTGGTTTCCTGTAGCAGTGGTGTGGCAGCTTAGTTTAGGATTGATATGTCAGCTTGACAAGGCCTAGTTCATCCCAATGGGATTGGTATGCAAGTGCTGACAAGGCTTGGTTGATCCTAGGCGGGATTGGTATGTCTGACTAGCTTGGTTGGTTCGAAAGGATTAGTAAGTTAGACAAGGCCTGTTTGGTCCCCAAGTAGATTGGTATGACTGACTAGGCTTGGTTGGTCCGAAAGGATTAGTAAGTCAGACAAGGCCTGTTCAATCTACCAGAGTGCCCATCGTAGTGCTGCTTCAGATGATGATGATGATGATGTTCCGACATTTTCATGCTGCTGCTGTTGATGTTCCAGTATTCTCATGCTACTGTTGCTGATGTTCCAACATTCACATGCGGATGAGGTTCCAACATCTACATGTTGATGATGTTTCAACATTTACATGTTGATGATGATGTTCTAACATTAACATGCTAATGATGATAATGTTCCAGTATTCGCATACTGATGATGTTCCAGTATTCGCATATTGATGATGATGATGTTCCAGTATTTGCATACTGATGATGATGATGTTGTTCCAGTATTCAGATACTGATGATAATGATGAATGTTCCACGATGATGATGTTCCGTGATGATGTGTTGAATTTTAGGGTTAGAGGAGTTTTTAACACAGTAATGAACTTTAATGCATGAACATAATTAAAAAAATCATTTTAAGAATAGTACTGCTCTAATAAATTTAAACTGTAATAAAACAAACATAATTTTCATCTCTTTCAACTTAACGCTCCATTAGTCACTGCGTTACAATTGGTCATCGAGATTCATCAAATGCCATGTACAGAAAAAACATGATGAATTAAAGTACAGTGGATATCAACATTAAGAATCATAGCCAATATTTGAATTCACTTTATACTCAGATATTTCAGATTTGATCTTGTCACCGAAGGAATAAGTTAATTAGGAAAACAATTTACGTACCTTGAGAGAGAGTTTAAGAGGTTTAAAGCAGAAGCATAGTGACTCAGACTTCTTAGTCAACAAGTACAGTCATACCCAGTACAGTCATGCTGAGTAAGGTTGCAGTCACATTGTGCAGAGACAAACAGTCATACTTTTGCAAAGTCATGCTTTTACAGATACTAGAAAAACCATAGTCCACACATAAAGTGAAACTCACGGTCACACTACAGTCCACCCAGGAAAACAAGCTCATGGTCACACAGGGAAGAGCTACAATCCGTACATGAAGATGAACCCACAGTCCACACGGGCACACGGTCACACTGGGGAAGACCCAATGTCTACACAGGCTCACAGTCACGCTAGGGAAGACCCAATGTCCACATAGGCTCACAGTCACGCTAGGGAAGACCCAACGTCCACACAGGCTCATAGTCACGCTGGGGAAGACCCAGCGTCCACACAGGCTCAAGCCTCACAGTCACGGTATAGCCCTAAGGGCATCAAAAAGCTCAAGGCTCTAATAGGAGGAAAACTCGCAGTCACGGCTCTGGCAATTATTCCACGACCATCAATAAAAGACTCATGGCCCATGCAGAGAGAACCACTCATGACCCAGCAGTCACAACCCAGCAGGAGAAAAGACTCATGTCCTAGGCAGAAAATCCACGATCAACAGAGAAAGAGTCTCACGCCCTAGCAAGGGAACTCACGGCCCAACAAAGAAAGAAACAAGCAGAGAGCATCGTCATGCTGGTGGAAGGAAACATGTTGGAAGGATGCACCGTCACCAGAGAAGGAATCAGATCTGTACATGAACAATAAATCCACAATCGCGGGTAAGGAAAAAAGTTCACGCTGCTGGGTAGAGCAGCCATACTGCTGCAACAACAAAGAAGAGTCACACGGCGGTACAGTCACCACGGTCAGCAACAGTAGCAGGAAGAGTCACGCGGGACAAAGGGTCACGGTCAACGAAAGTCGTGAGAAGGAGATAGTCAACCACAGGTAAGAACCAGATCTACCTCTTGAATAAAAACTCATATCAGTTTATAAGGGTCGTGACTATATAAAAAAAAATTAACCAAAAGTTCAAAGGTAGTGAAAAATAACTTAGGTTAGAATCAAGGGTCCAAAGGTCCAAAATAAGACCATAAGATAAATAAATGGTCTAAAGGTCTTTATTAATAAAACCATAAATTAAACTTTTATAATAAAGTCACAAGGTAAATGGTCCAACCAAAAGATAAAAGGGACTTAGGTTAGTGTACCAAAAACCCATAAGGTGAGAGTCATAATGACAAGGGTACACACACAATAAGAGTGCGAGGACCAAGTAAGATAAAGGACCATGAGTCAACAAAGGGGCCACAATAAACCCACAAACCCACAAGATCAAGGTGAACCATATAAGGTGGACGAACAACTCCTTTATAGGACCAACAAGACCAATAATATTTTCTCCCTCTCAAGGTACATTGTTTTATATATTTTTGTCATCACTGTATAAAGGGAAGATCCAAACCGGATGGTACGGTCCTTTGGTCCTCAATATTGCTCCTAAGAGTTAGGTGCTAGTGACATCATCAAGGGGTGGCCAGTCCCTTGAGAAGCAACCTAGCAGTAGCAATTAGGAGAGAGAACATCACAAATCATCATCTTCCATTCTTAAAGAATGGCTCTCAACCGTAGGCTGAGTTTCAATCCCAGATTGAATCAAATTCTTGGTAACTGACCAGGTGCCTCCATTCTCCCAGAGAGTGGCTCTCAGTACTAAGCTGAACTTCAGTCCCAGACTGAATCAAATTCTTGGAAGCTGACCAGGTGCCTCCATTCTTCCAGAGAATGGCTCTTAGTACTAAGCTGAGCTTCAGTCCCAGACTGAATCAAATTCCTGGTAACTGACCAGGTGCCTCCATTCTCCCAGAGAATCGCTCTCAGTACTAAGCTGAGCTTCAGTCCCAGACTAAATCATGTTGATCAACTCCTGGACCTCGACCGGGTCCTCCATTCTCCCGGAGAATGGTCTTCAATACTAAGTTGAGCTTTAGTCCGGACTGAAAGTTGATCAACTACCTATAGGACCTACTTGGACATCATGTCCCTGGTCCCAGATCAAAATATGTCTTTGCCTCTACCTGCAGGATCTACTTGGACATCGTGTCCCTGGTCCCAGATCAAAATACCCTAGAGGCACATAGGGGCCCTAGCCACATGCTAGGGTCTTTGCCATGGCATCAACCTGCTTGGTCCCACACCAAATACTCCAGGAGACTACTGGGGGCCCTTGGGTACCTTCCAGGGTCTTACTCTGCCCTAGTTAAATGACTAGGGTACCATCCTCCCTGAGAATGGGTCTCACAACATGATGATGTTTCGTGTCGATGATGATGATGATGGTCCATGACTATACTCCATGATGATGTTTCATGCTGATGCCGATGATGCTCTATGTTGATGTTCCAAACACATGATGTTGTTGTTCCAAAACTTCCTATGACATATAGATTCACCAGTCAGTTGTATAGTTGTTGTTGATAATGTTGTAGAATATCTTGTTAAGAGGGGGTGTTAAAAAAATGTAACTTCGGAAGATATTCTATTGTATTATTATTATTCCTTTTTTCAGAAATGTTATTCCTCCGTTCTGAGATGTCATTCATGTACTTGGTCATGTAAAAGTCTTGAGGTAAAAACTTCGTTGTAAGTCGGGTCTGTTGCCGCCTAATTCACACTTTAAGGTGCAGGAAAGTCACAACCTGCTATGTGTGTCCTTGGGGGCAAGTGAGAGCTGGGGACCACTGTCACCTCAGTCCGCAACTCCTCCGTTTAGGCAAGATCCCAACAGAGCCAAGGGGGGTAGTCCCTACGGAAAGACTCTGTTCCAGGTTTATTAATTAATCAAGGATTAATTAAAGGGATCGTTTACAGGATGAGGCTAAGACCTTATATAAAACAAGACCAGTGCTTAGATAATGGAGTCAAAATAAGTTACCACTTTACAAGATTACAAGAGAAACAATTTAGAGATTTTAAGCTATGATTGAACTCATGGCTTAA